>VDFB02099807.1:0-28688 GCA_007258455.2 Sequoia sempervirens | reverse complement strand
CAAACCATGAAGGGAGATGTTGGAAGAAACGGCTAAGCGTTGGAATTTCTCCACAAGGATCTAATATGCGCCCAACTCAGGGAGATAGGTGGCAAGGAAGAAATGGTCGAGTCCAAGACAAGAAAATCCTTCAAGATCCAGATGGAGGAAACAATAAAGGCCCAAGCGTTAAAGAGCATCCTCAAGTACTAAAATATCCTCAAGGCTAAGGAGGAGGAATGAGCAAAAAGCTTCAATGTTAAAGAGTGACAGTGGGGTGGACCAAAGAACAAAGTAGAGGAATTCTTCTTAAGTGTAAAGTCCTTCAATGACCCAGAAAATGTTCTCCAGCATACTTCGCACAACCCAAGATGCAATCGTAGCAAGGGGGAAAATCATCATCAAACAATTGAAAGAAGTCGTCATCTTGGAGTTTTAGATTGAAAATGTGTCTGCCATATCAATTCAAGAAGTAGAAGTTGTGTTTGCCAGATTCATCTAGTTTGCAATCAGAGAACAAAACAATGGGAACACGTTTCTGGACAAGAATCTTTTGGAAGATGGTGGGCATCAATTGCTCATAATGGTCAAAGGGAGAGAGTGACCATTTTGGGCTCATTTATTACCCCACTCCTCTTTCTGGCAATTGTTAGGGAAAAATCTTGACTAGGGCTTATGTGGCTCAATCCAAGCCCTTTATTGTAATTCAATATGAGCCGTCCATTGGATTTGGCCATCTATAAAAGGGAATCCCCCCTCATTTGTACATCATAGAATAAGAATATAAAATAGCAGAGATTATAGAGGAGATAGAGCATAGAGAGATAGCATAGCATAGATTGATAGATTGATAACATAGCATAGATTGAAGAGGAAGGAAAGTTTTCAAATTGAATGCTTTGTAAGAAGTTATTGTGAACACTCCTATAATAAAAAGAGTTATCATTGCTTGTGGTTTCATCTTTTGTTGTGGGTAGGAAGCGAGATTTCTTCGTCCTTCCAATTCGCATAGAATCCTAAAGTAGCTTAGAATAAAATAGGTTCTATTTCATGCAAATAGATAGTTGTGGAATGTAATGGTTGAATTAAGCAAGCTTCGTTAATCCATACCACTAGTGGGCTCATTGATGGTGATTTCGCTGTGCGTGGTCAACTAGAACAGTTTGAACTTAACTTTGATTATGATTTATATGTTGGGATGCGTCGTTGTGATGGTATCTTCATATTAATTTGTGATCTAAATACCCCTAGTTACACCTTTGAAGATTGCACCGGTTCTGTGGAAGCCGTCCAAGGTGAGGCAAAGTAGAACTTGGTTGAAGTTTGTGAAACCCGCGCCTAGAGTAGACCATAGCATTTTTAATCCCTGCAGCCATTCAAATTTCGCACTTTTTGGTTAGTTTAGGAAACTTGAACTTCACTAATAAATCTTCCGAATCTTCAAAAACCCCTTTGTCTAGAGTGAACAATTGCATAAGTCCCCTTGAAATACCAACAAATCACATCGAGCCAACTGAGTCCACTTCCACTGCATAAAGGAACCTTGGAGTTGAATGCATGATCTTTCATGCAATCTTAGCATGCAGGAGATTTTGATCAAGAGAGGATACAGTGACCGTTGGGAACTTTATCCTGTGTTGGTGCGGTCATAAAACACCCGTCAACACTCACCCGTACCCAATTTCCTTTGGAGGCTACATCTAAGTTCAACTTCCTCTAATCTTCAAGAAGCATTGATTCTAGATCTCCAAAAAACTTTCCTACTACTTGCCCAATGATTGGATTTATCATCATAAGATTGATTTACTATAATTGATTTGATATCTTTCTTTAGTTTAAATTAATGAAAGATTGCAAATTTAATAATTCTGATGCCTAATGCTTGACATAGGAAATGAAACTTCAAGTGATAAATTATTTACAATAAACAACCACTACTTACCAATGTCTATATTGCACCATCATTTGTGCACATGACAATGAAAAACATGTTCACAAAACTAGTAGATCCAAGAGGTAAAAGATATCCTACGTTATTTCATCTTCATATATTTTTTCCCAGCCTTTTGAGAAAGATTCCAATTCATACCTCCTCACATTATATCTCATTTATTTTAGGTGCTTCGCCTTTTTTAGCTTTTAAAGCTACTGAAATATACCAATAAGATTATTGCAATTGAAGGCATCAATTTTGCTTTATTAGTTTTGACATAGCATGTAAGTATATTTTTCTATGTCGCTTGGCCTACTTGAGTAAGTCTCATGTTTTGTTGTAATTGGGTACAATAATTAATAATTAGCATGTGCATTCTCATTATAATTTTGTATGAGCATATTATATTTTTTGTTGGTTGTAATTACAACTTTTATACTTGTGGTGGTCTTTCACACCTTCTCGAGCAACTTTCTGTTTATATTGTGCTCAGGATTATGTTCAAGGAGTTCTTACATGTACTCTCCCTAGTCATATCGATAATGTTGTCTATATTCTTAAAACCTATTTGCAGGTTATGTCATATGAAGAAAGTATCAAATTTTTATACTAGTTTTTTCAGATCTTGTATATTTCATTGTCAGTTTGGTTGTGAATATGCTTTCGCTGCACTATGTGAGCACCCTAAACTTCTTATACAATCATTTAATATTTAATAGAATACATTGCAATTCTTACCACAAGTTTGATCCTTCCAGTACTTTACCAAGCTCTCCATAAGCTCCTGGTTTCATATTCTTATAACACTGTCAACACAAAAAGCATCAAATGTATAATTATATAGTCTCCTACAAAAACTAAAGAAGCGTATGATATATATTATGTGGGATTTTCACTCTTATTTGAACCAAAATTGATTCTCAATATTCTTTAAAATAATCCAAACAATATAATATTATAATGTCATACATCAATAGCTTCATGCAGGTCAGGTTGGCCAAGTGTTACATTTTCTCCCACTCTTTGATATCCTCTGCCTTTCAACAATCACAAACTCATTCATGTGAGGATCAGAATTATCCCTCATATGAATTTGACTCATGTCAATGCCATACCAATTTACATTTGCAACAAGTTCAATAATCAAGATTCAAGGCTCTTCTTTCAATAGCAAAAAATAAATCTTCAGTTATAGGAATAAAGTAAAAGCTTTCCACAATAGGTGCCAAAAAAAACAGCTTTGACCTGTATCCTGTTGAACTGCTCATCTTAATTTTTTCTTTCTCATCAGAAGGACGATGAAAAAACTCGCGGCTCAAATCTCGTACTTCTTTCAAAATACGATCAGGAACTCCATGACCTTTCTGTTGTCCAGTTCAAACATTTAAATCAACATAAATTCATGGACTATGCCCTCTAACTTCACATGAACAGTGCATGCAATCAAATAATTTGTCCCATTAGACCATAAAGAACTTGTAAAAAGGTTCAACAATGTACCTGATTTTCTTAATTTCACATTACTTCTAGTACGTGGAAAAATTGCAGAAGCTAAACTTAAAACAAGAATTTGAACTTCTGGAACTTGAAGAGGTTCTATGGTTTATAATGATAATCTTCAAAGATAAAGAGAACTAACAAAGATGTTATTCAAGACTTGCAAGAGCTTATAGTGTCTACATTCAGAAGCACATAGATCAATTAGTCTCCTTGTGAGTATACAAGCATTAAGTTGCATATTTGACCACACATTTATATTGTCATGGAGTGACCAAACTGCATGTAGGCATCGCAATTAATTTTGGCATATTACGTTGTAAGACATGGCCCAACATATTGTATTTGGTTGGTCAGGAGAGACTAAATAAATTTTGGAACAAAGCAAAGTAGTGATTAGTCACCTGTTTGGCCAAAGTGTAAGTTGTGTTACTGTATGACCATCCTTAATTTTTTTGGTTGAAATAGATCATTGGGTGATTGGCGATGGTTGTCTTAGCTTCCACACCTATTGACCTTCAGTGTATGTAGGGTCATGGCTTAGGCTCAGAGGTGGGCTCCCATGTATGCAAGTTCCCTGGTCTTATCTATTGATGTACTTTACTATTCTGACAATAAAATTATTGATGCTTATATTTTATGTTATATATTCTAATGTTTATGTTGATGTTTATATTTATATTTATACAACTTCTTGTTGTAAAGAAATATAACCAATAAATAAATGCAAAGAAAGAAAAGCAATGCTAACAGAATCTTAAATGCAGCAAAAAGCAATTATGGCACACTCACCATATAATAAAAGATTTTACCCAGGGATACTCTTTTGGGGAAAAAACCCAACAAAAATAACACTCTCTAACAGCATCAACTCAAACCATTCACAATAATAAGATATTTATCACGTGTTTAACTCTAATCCATGTGTGAGTACTTATAGACGCATCACTATAAGAAACTGTCGAGTGGTATTACAATACAATAAGTATAAAAGCATGATTTGAAAAACCCTAACACTTGTTTGGTATTATTGTATACTTTTAGACTAGACAAGCTATAAGCCACCATTGCCTACATTGCCCTAGTTTGGTGAACAAGCATAAAATGGAGTTGTTCAATAAATAGTTGGACGATGGTGAAATGAGTGTGTGAGCTGAGAGTTTGACTACAATATAATCAAGAAAGAGAAGACCACCATGCAGAAGACCTCTCCTCCTTGTGGAATATCATTTTAAAACAATATATACAAAAAAGAAGTTGCACACCTACACAACATTGGTTGAAGAAGACAATTTCAGAATCAGTGAACATGTACTAGATTGATTGTCAATCTGTCTAGATTCTTGGTGGATCATTATTTAATTTTCAAAAACTTACATGAAGAACAAGGATGAGAGAATAACATATGACAGATCCTCGAGAACTATTATGACAAATTCAGATGAGGGGAGCAACAAAGAAATGAGCAATGCCATCAATGGGTTGACCAACAGCAACAAAGAAATGAAGACAACTTCCAAGGTGGTCAACAACCAAGAAGGAAATAGAGTGGTCTAAGCCTGAACTCCACGAGGGGCATGGCAAAGGAGGCCCCTATGAAGAAGGGTTCATTTGGCATTATTATGCATTTTTAGACTAGGCAAGCTATATTCATGGCACCATTACCTAGGTGAACCCACATTGGTGAAGGGGCATACAAGGGAATTGTTCAATGAAGAGTTGGAGGATGGACAAATAAGTGTGTGGGCGGAGAGTGGCTACAATACAATTAAGAAAGAGAAGACCTCCTCATAGAGCACCTATCCTTGTGGAATATTGCAGTAAGAAAATAGACACAAAAAGAAGTCATAAACCTACATGTGACACTAGTTGGGGTCGATGACAATTTTGGAATCAACAAACATGTGTGTTGGTTGATTGTTAATCTATCTACCATCGCTATTTAATTTTCAACCTATGTGAAGAACAAGGATAAGAGAATATAACAAATCTTCAAGCACGATTACAAAAATTCCAACAAAAGGAGTGAGAAAGAAATAAGCAATGTTGTTGGTGAGGTGACCAGCAACAACAAAGCAGCAAAGACAACCATTAGGGTGGTCAACAACCAAGAAGGGTGTAGGGCAGTCTTTTCCCAACACTCCAAGAAATGCATGATAAAAGAGGCCCCAAGGAGGAAGGGTACTAGTTAGAAGGTCTATACAGCTAAGGGGAATAAGGATATCAAACACAAGACCCTTGAAGGCAGCCAAGAGATCGTAATCTCCTGAGGTTGCTACTATGAGAGACCCAGCTCTTAGCAAGAGAACTTATGAGCTAATTAAAGATGCATGCAACATGAAATTCCTAGTGTTATTCCATGCCATAGCCTATCAATTTCAAATATTACTAGAGGAGTTGAAATATTTTAGCATTCACATAATCAGCTGAACATGAAGGAACAAGAGCAAGCCAAATAGTCATGGAAAACACAAGGATTTGCCCCAGAGAACCTAAATTTCAAGAGAAAACTCCTACAAGAGTGAGGAGTGAAGTCTAATGGCCTCCTCATCCACTATCGCCAATCCAATTATAATCTTAGGCCTCTTGGGCATATAATAAGAAAGAACATACAGTTTTCTACCCCTAAGATTACTCACAAACTCTCACACTTCCCTCTCTATTCTGTTACAACCCACTTAATATCGCAATTGCTCACTCTATGACTGAGAATTCAATTCATAAATTATTTAGATGCTTCTCTAATCCTCTAAGTGCTTATTTTGTTTTTACAATTGTTATTTATGCTTTTATGAAAGCCCAAACAGATGTTGAAAAGGTACAAGAAAGTGGAAAACGAAGAATTTGGAACACCATAGATTGTTTACAAGTCATGGGACAAAATTGCCACTTGAAGTAGACTAACAATTTCACAATCACTCTAGTAGTCACAAAACCACCGTGGTGGTTAGAAGTTAGAACACCACCATTTGTTGTAATCACCCCTATCAAAAAACTTAGTTTTCTATGGAAACCAAAAATTTCTATATTTTCTACCCTAAAACACTTATCTCCTTCATTGAAATTGTAAGATTTTACTAAATAGCCTACTCAAGATGCAAATGACTGAAGGAAAGCAAATACAAAAATAAGATATGAGAGAATAAATTGTATTCCTCTCAAGAGAATGCAAAGCTACTATGAACTTGAGAATTGAGATCACAAAGGAAATGCCTTGGTTATATAGGCTAAGGGGAGAGATAGGATGTAACTAAATTATGACAAGTGTTGTCATCCTATGAAGTGTGACAACTCAGGTCATTAAAGTTCAACAACCTTATTCCTATGTAAAGTTAAGCTAGTGTGAAGAGGACCTAAGTGGAGAACTAGCTAGGAAATGAACTAGTTAGATAAAGTACCCCTTTCACACTAACAGAAACTGCACCTCAAGTTGTGACCCTCTTTCTCATTGAATCGTAGTGCGACTAACTCATTTTCTATGTTCCACGAAGTCTTGGGATGGGGGATGCAAGAGATGAATCTCAAGGACAAGGGGATGAAGGGCCTAGATTTGTGGATGGAGGGGGGTGTAATATCCCCAATAGGATACTAAAAAGAAACAATAATTTTCTGAAAATTAGGGCACAAAACTAATAACAAATTTCTTCACAATCTAGGGCATAAATTTGAATTTTATTTGCATTAAAGTAGCTCCAAACAAACTCAGAAATTCTGATCAGATTTAATAGAAAATTCTAAATATTACTATGCTCAGAAAAATGACATTTCAAACCCTCATAACTGCCCAAAAAATTTTAGAATTACATATCAGACTTTTCCATAAAGTAAACATGCAGATTTCATACCAAAAATGTTCCAGATTTAGGACAAAATATTTTCTAACCCTAGCCGCCCCTCCAGAAGTGATGTTGGGCACTCAAAATGACTATCTTTGGGTCTGAAATTGTTGCCCTTCAACCACCGTCTTCAGAAAAACCAGAAATGAATAATTTGCAGCAATGAACACCTTCAAATCCAAGTAACCAGCGCTGATAACTTGTACTTTTGGCCTCCAAACCTGATAAAACCTTGCAACCTTCAATAAACAACGTGCTAGGGTTTCAAAAACCAAATTTCTTCCACCGAAACACACTTTTCTAACTAGAGAGAGCTCGTATGTCTCACCGAAACCAAGGATACTCAAGGGTTTCAATCCTCAAGCCAAGTTGCAACAGTAATAAGCAAAAATCTTCATCACACAATGCCCAAATTTATTTCCTTTATCTCCTTTTAAAGGCTTAGTTGAAACTTCTAGAAGAATCCAAATGTAACCACCTCCAGCTTCTAGAAGAACACTTTATTAAATAAAGTGATGTTATAACATTTAATAAAGTGACTTATAATATTTATTTATTTATTTTATGTCACTTGAGTACATGAAAAGGGGACAACTTAAGTCCCTTGGCTAGGCATCACTTTAAGTTGCCTAAAAAGACGTGCCCAACATAAAATAACTTAAGTTCCTTTAAAATAACTTAAGTTCACTTAAGTTGCATCAAAAGATGTGCACTCAACTTAAAATTAGAATTAAGAACAAGCCAAGGACTTCATTTCTTTCTTACCCAATAATGCTCTACGTCCTCTTCCTCTTGGGTAAACCAAGGAAAGGACAGCCAATTTTCTGCTAATTATCTTGATTTGAGTTAGGGACATTACAGGGGGATGGTGGTGAGGCGGTGGAGGGGTGGTGGTGTTGACGTGGTTTTTGTGACCGCACCAAACAGCAGAACAAAATAGTCCGAAGGCTACTCCGTTCTCTCTTGATCAAAGTATTCCGTGTGCTAAGATTGCGAGATAGATCACACGTTCAACTCCAAGGTTCCGAAATACTTGGAACACCCTCAGTTGGTTGATGTGTATTGTTGTGTTCTTACGAGGGGACTTACACAATTGTTCAGGCTTCTTGCAGTTAACAACAGATAGATGATTTGAAGGGGATTTTGTGCGTATGATTTGGCAATATAGTTCGTTTTCCTAAAGCTAACCAGAAATGTGCGAAAAGTAAAGGAGTGTAGGGCCTAAGAAACTTATATTCTATCCTAAATGCAAGATATGTGGAGCTTGATTTCAGTAGACTTCAACCGAATTTCACCTAGCCTCACGTCGGACAGCCTCAGTAAAATTGGTGCAATCTTCAAAGGGGATAGCAAGAGATGTTCAAATTATAATTTAGCATACGTACACCATCAAAACGACGCATATAAGTACACAAATCACAATCGAAGTTAAACTCAAGATAATGTCCAGTCGACCACGCAAGGCGAACTTATCATCAACAAGCCGCTAGTGGTATGGAATGAAAAGAAGCTACCTCAATAAAACACCACACATCAAAGTAAACTACTTGCATGAAATGAGAATTAAGCTACTTGGATCCGAAAGGAAGAAGAGACCTTGCTAGCTATTCATGACAAGACGAATTCCACCATCAATGAAAAGATCTATTATCATGAAAGTGTTACACAACAATCTTCACAAAATTTTTCAAAGGGAAAACTTTCTTTCTTCTCCACACTAAGCAAAATGTCTACTATGCTCTACTCTCTAATCTCCAATCTCTAGCTCTATTCTGATTCTAATCTCTATTCTAATCTTCTAATGAATTACAAATGAGGGGGACTCCCCCTTTTATAGATAGCCCGGTCCCAAAAGACGACTAGGGTTACAATCAATAGAGTGGCCAAAATCGCGCCACCTCAGCCCTAACCCTAAAAACTGCCAGAATGGGGAGTGGTACATTAAATGAATCAAAGATTCCCACTCACTCCCAAAAATAGTAAAGGCAATCAATGCCCACGATCAGTCTTCTAGAAGATCCTCGTCCAGCAGTGCATTCCCGTTCTCCTTCTCCTTAGCTGCAAACTCAACAAATCTGCCAAGTACAGCCTCAACTTCCTGAACTGAAATGGGTGGAACACAATCCAACTGAAACTCTAACACCGTGACTGAATGTTCATGCCTTGTACAAGATTTTCTCCAAGCAACCAAGGAATCTTGCGTGCTCTGAATCAAGTTGGAGAAAGTAGAAGTGTTCTCGAAATCATCCTGTACAAAGGTCTTAACCTCTGAAAAGAAAGGCACCAGCCTACCCCTCAAATTATCAACATTGATTTCACCTGGATTCAACCGCCTAGCAAATATGGCCTCAAAAGTGTTATGAACTCCATCAATAACATTGGCCATAGCCTTATGTATCCTGGCTGAATCCGCCTATGCAGCGTCGTAGAAACCACGTCCAGTGATCGCTGAAGAATACCATCTGGAAAAGTCGTACCTGTCATTCTCCTGAATGACACCTCCATCAATCAGCAATCGCAAAGGGACATGCCTCAATGCCTCAAGACGCTGAATTACTTTGCTCTGATAGATAGAAGCATCACCCCAAGCATGATCAACTGCCTCCATCCGTGCTAAAGTACTAGAGGCCTGCTGAAAGGAAAAAGGAAGGTCTTCCATAAACTTCTCTATCTCAGCACGAACCCCTGTGACCCACTTGTCTGCTTCCTGTGCCATTTTCCCTAACTCCAACAAGCCACTGATTGACTCTCTAGGTATCTCTACTGGAGGCTCTATCACTGGAATCTCCTGCCCTCGAGACAATTGTTGTACATATCCGATTAAAGCCTTGTGTTCTCTTTTCAATCTTTTATACTTTCCTTCCTTCTTGAATAACCTATCTTTGAGGGCGAGGTAGGAGTTATCACACTCCTCTACAATCTGTGCACCAGTGGGGCGTCCTAAATCCAAAGTCGTGACCACATAATTCTCAGGCACTGCTTCATCTTGGTCATAACTAACGAGGCAACAACGGAAGAGTGCGAGAGTCACTTCAAGGAGATCTCAAAATTTTCTTGCTTTCTTCTTCTGTGGAGGTGCAATCACCTGCTTGTACCCTTCATCTCAACTGCTGGATCAATCTCCTCACTGGGGCTTCTCCTCATCCTATCCTTAAGCCAATCAGGCACATTGTACCGTATATCGAAGGGCTGTTGTTCCTGTGCCTCTACCTCTCTAACTTGCTCAACCTCTATATCATTTTGGTGAGGCTCATCGTCCTCAAGTGGCTAAGTGTCCCCTGAAACTATATCATCATCATCATTCATAGCCGCCTCCAACTCCTGCTGAAACTGAGGGTCAGTAATAGTCCCCTCATCATCCTAATAGGTGCGTTGACACTCTGGCCAACCGACTCTCTCCGTGGAGGCTGATTATTTTCCTGTACTACTTGCACCTGATTCAATGCATTCCTTTGATCAGCAAACAAAGAAACCTCCTGTATACTTGGAGAACGTGTCTCCAATGGCGTGGGTGATGCAACTGCAACTCGTGGAGGTTCCAACTGAACAGGCTCCTGCCGAACTAGCTCTTTCCTTTTGGACTCTGGACCTCGTGTGATCTGTTTCTTTCTGCCTGTGGTGGGTGTCCTGTGATCTCCCATCAAATTGGAAGTCAAAGCAATTGACCTACTCTTCAACCTGTTCACACGCCTATCAACCCATGCCCTAGTGAATGTCAGGACCGGAATAGAAAGTGTATCCAAATCTGCAACCTCAGGTTCTGACCAATCTGGGAGCGGAAGTGGAGTATCTCTCACTGCTGCATAGTCCGGATGGACAACGTCCATATCCTCGTTCACTTGGTCCAGAACCGGAACAACTTCGCACTCCCTAATCAGAGTGATAGGCAACCGAGAGAACATCCTTTTCCTGACTTCAATCTCATCAGATGCATCAGCCCAATAGTCCTCAATATTTGCCTTGTGCTTAAACTCCTCTGACAGTACCCATTTGATGTTGTGATGTGGATCATAGTGCTGTCGGCTGGTGTGATAGGAAAAGTGATAAAATTGAAGCTCACTTTCAGCCTCTCTAGCTGCCTGTATTGAAGGACACACCTCATCCGAGTTGCCCATGACAATTGAGAATTCAATCCCTCCCTTCTTTTTCTTTTGAATTTTATCATAGGCAATCAATTGCCTAGATATCTCTAACATTAAAATTCTATCCGTTGGGTACTTAGGCAGCCTATATGGGTACGATGAAAAACCTTGCAGCCTAATATAAGAAAACCTTGGAAACTGAATGAACCAGCACCCATACCTTTCAATCAACTCTTGGGCCTCCCTCGAGATTCTATGGTGTAAACGCTCCTGAAGCAATCTCTGGGTGATGCAAAGCGCGGTGAAGGTATCATGATATTAATTTGTAATGGTAGTACTCACAAAACAAATCAAGTGCATGCCATAGATTTTAACCAGAGAGCTGGCTGAACTTCATGTTCCTTGTAAGAGATCCTCCGCATTTCGTCATACGAGCTAACATATAAATGATGTGCGAGCCATGTAAATGTTCCCTGGCCCTTCTAAGGCCTGGAGCCTTTCATGCAAATTATCACTGATCATCTCGGCCCAATTGACATAATCTTTCCCTTCTAGTACGAGGTTGATGTAGTAAAACATCCAAGGCTCAAAAATGAATGACTGTGGGCAACCACCAACTCTGCTCAGCATCATGATGAGGTCACAATATTCTTGCTTCAAGTCATCCGCTATGATTTGCTTTGGCAGCTTCGTACGAGAAGGCTTGGGAGTGCTCATCCAGTGAGTGTTAATTGTCTCCGTGCATCTCTCGAATGCAGAAGCGTACATTCGCTCAGCTCGCTCTCTGGATTTGTAAACCATGTTCCTGTGCACCGGGATCCAGAAAGCTTCACCAATGGCCGAAGGAGTAAGATTGGCTAGCACTTGGCCATCTGGTGACATGATCGATCTGTGATCCTTCTCATAATAATTGGAACACTCCATCATCAGCTCCGAACACTGAATGGCTGGTGGGAAACCAGCAGCTGCATATAATCCGCTTCGAACAATATTGTGCGAAGTGGTCGAAGGCCGATGACTTCCAATCCCCAACATTCTGCTCTTGAAGGCCTCAAGGTTGACGGAGCCCAAGTTGGTGTTTGTCAGCTTGCCCAACTTCGAAATGAACTTTGACTCTGGCATGAATGTTTTGCTCAGCTTCTTGATCACAGCCTGTCTGGATGCACCATTGTTATCTTTGCTAGTCGCCCTTGCCTCAGCCATCTCAGCTTCTTCTCTTGAACTTCAATACTTAGAAAAGGTTCCTAAGTAAACTTCAGTGACTTCACTACTTCAATCAGCAATCTTCAATCTTTAATAGAGTCGCCCACTAGTAATCAGCAACTTGAACTTTGCACTAAGTCAGACGGCAAGTGCGATTTCACGTGAAAACCTTGAACACACCCTTTTCAATCAGCAAGTTCGCATCTTTAAATCTTTGAGAGACCTCTCACCCTCAAGGCGCCCTCTAGCTCCGCAATTTCCAATATCAACAACTAAGCTCCAAAGAATCGCTATGCGACAATCCTCAGCACTTAGATTTTGGAAGCCACCTTACAAATTTCAGCAATCCCATTTGCAGCACACAATTTCAGCAAATTCAGTGTACCCAAGAGTGGGAAATCGAACCTCGAGCAACTCAAGTCACCTTTTCAAGAATTTCCTTTCAAAGAACAATCCTTCAAGCTTCAAAGAATTTGGCAACAAACTTCAGAGCAAATTCGACTTCTTCAACTGTGAAAAATAAGTGAGAAACTTCTTCATTTTATAGCCAAAAATCAAATTCTAGAAGGAGCCAATTATAGCCAGTACATTTAATTTCCACTACTCCACTTCAAGAATTCGAATTTTCCCTCTCTGGTATTTCTGACACTTGTCCGAGAATCTTAATCTTCTAGAAGTTCAACCTTGACTGGCATCCTTGAATTTATTTTCGAAAAATTTAATTTAAATTCATCCTTTTAATTCACCAGCCGGAACTCTGTCACTTGAATTCGAATTTAACTTCTCATCAGCTCTGGAAAATTTATCATCGAAGAATTCAATCAAAATTATCTAGGCAACTCATCTCGAATTCATCATTCAAATCACTTTCTTGTCAGGAGTCGTTTTATTCAAATTTGCCTTAGAGAATTTTAAATTTTCCCTTAGGAAAATTCCACAATTTTGAGCACTGATTAAATTCTTCACTGAAAAGGTGCTGGCGAAGTGCGGAAGACATGGAAATCCATCTATCATCGCGAATGTTCAGTACCCAGAAGAGAATTTTCTTCAAAACGCTTCGAATCCATGTGTACCCAACGAACGGGTTCATTTAATTTTTTTAAATTTTGAACCTTAGAAAATATTATTCTATCAAATTAAATCCATTCTTCGCTTGTGATCATCCTGTGTTGCTCTCGCTTGAGAAATTTTATCAATCCATATTGCATTATCATCCATCTCTGACTTCATCCCTAAAAAATTTGCCAGTGTTCTAAGAAGAAAATTCATCACCTTGAGTTCTAGGCGTATTTTCTAAGGAAGAAAATATTTTGCCTTAGAAAATTTTAAATCATCTTGCACTTTGAGAATTTGCCTCAGAAAAAAAATTTATTCGTTTGCCAGTGAGAAAAACATCAACTTTACTTAGAACATCTTCATAAGGGCGCTTGGCATATTTCATCTTCCAACACCTTCAATGCCTTAGGAAAAATTTATTCATTTTGAAAATTTCAACATCTTATGAAAAATCTTCATCACCTTGTCTTATATTTCATTCTTCATCCTAGGCGCATAGCATACTTGGAGAAAATTAAAACTATGCCTAGCACTTTGTTTCACCACCTCATATGCCTTAGAAAAATTTTCTAACACATTACTTTGGGCGCATATGACACTTCAAGAAGAATGTTTAACTTCACCACGCCTTGAGAAATATTTCCAACACCCCTTTAACACTCATCACCTTGGGCGCCTATCACTTGGAGGAAAATACGCCTTCATTCACCCTTCCTTCACCACGCCTTGAAGTATTCACTTACCTTTTACCTCATTTACCACCTTATCTTCACTTTTTACACCTTCAACTTGGGCGCATTTAGGCATGCAAGAAGGATGACTCTTCAACTTCACTTTTTTGTCTTCACTTGACCTTATTTGGGCGCATTTCCATGTAGGTGAGGGACGAAAATCTTTGACTAGTTTGACTCATTTCTCTTTTGGGCGCATTTGAGAGGGGGAGGAGGATAAACTTATAACCACGCCTTGGAGTGACCCTTCACCTCCCTTGTTTTCGTCTTGACATGCATGCTTTTGGGCGCATTTTGCCTATGGAGGAGGATAAAAAGCTTTGACTCCTTTGACTTTTTCCAAACTTGGCGCATTTCACCCCTTGAGGAGGATATTCAACATTTAGAGAAGATTTTCACTTCCCTTGGGCGCATTTTGCCATGCCTACAGGATGAATATTGTTGACCGCTTTGACCTTCTTCTCTTTTGGGCGCATTTTCACCTTGATGAAGAATGGGCGCATTTTTCCCCTTGAGCAGGATGAAACTTTGCCTTAGAATTTTTTATGCTTTCTCCAGTTTCCCTTGGGCGCATTTGGCCTAGCTACAGGATGAAGCTTGTTGACTTTCTTTGACTTCATTGCTGGATGGGCGCATTTTGGACATGGTGGAGGACAAGCTTCATACTTAGAAATTTTCATGCTTCCTCATCTTCCTGGGCGCATTCTGTCATGGCTGCAGGATGAAGTTCCAGACTTAGAATTTTTTCTCGTTTTTGCCAGTTTATCCATGCCCTGTTATTTATAGTAAGCCCTCTGATTTTTGCATCTCTGAAGCTCAGAATGATTCAAAATTTTGGACACTGCATCCTCATGACCTTATTGTCCTGTCGACACTGCCATTTTTAGTCAGCCTGCTATTTTTAGCCCATTTCTAAAAGTGATTTACTATAAATAGCCAATGCTTGCTTCTGATAGCTCCACTGCTCCGATTGACCTGAAACTTGAATGAGGTTTCCCGCCGTGACCGACTACTGCAACAACGGCACTTACCGTTATTTTTAGCCTGTCAAAATGACTTACTATAAATAGTAAGTGCCTGCTTTGATTTGAAATTTTACCAACAGATAGCCTCAAGGATGTCATCACAAGTGATTACACCTCCCGGCCAAAATTACCTTTTTACCCTTCTTTCAGTCCCGGGTTGAACCCTAATTTTCTCGTGCGACGTCGATTCTGCCGGTCTCGTTTGCCACGATTAGCTCGGATCAATCGCCGAAGCGATCGTCGGATGTACCCATAAAATAGTGTAAAGTTCGCATCGCGGATTACCTGGCCAGAGTGCCGCGTCTCATCGCCAAGCTCTCAAAACCGCCAGAATCATCCGACATGCAAAAGAAACCCTGAACATGCAAACTCAAAATAGCCTCTAAGACCCGACCAAAGTTGTCTCGCTTTTGCATGTTATAACGCCAAGGTCTCGAAACCAAGGGAATATCCAGACATGCAAAGAAAACTGGACCGGGGAGTTCTCAAATTTGTCCCCAAGTCGATCAAGTAAAAATGTAAGTCATCCGTCACTTCACCTGCATATGAGCACTTAATGTGTTCAATGCAAAGAAAATTTACTAAATGCTAACAGATTGCCTGTAACTTCACACTTACTAAAAATAGTAAGTACCTCAGAATCTGATGAAAACTTGCTGAGAACCTGCAGGAAGCACACTGACAACAGTGTTAAGCCCATTTTCAATTTGTTGACCTTGTTCGACCTTGGACTGACCAGGAAAGATGAAACCCTAATTTTCAGAATTGGTCAGTTTCACGCTTAAGCTCAGAGACGGGCACAATCCTCGAAAGGCAGACATCAGAAAAGAGACAGAGAGAGAGAGAGAGAGAGAAAAAAACCCAAGCCAAAAGACCAGAATGGAGCAAAAATTAGGGGGGGTCCCCATCTTGAATGGGGCGATGTGTGAAAAGGTTACAACAGGTGGTAGGGTGGTGGTGGGTGGAGGTTTGAGGGCATGTCATTTTCACAATTTTATCACTTCATTTTCTGCAACGCCAAGATCTTACTATTTATGAAACTTGGGAGTGATTTGGAATGAGGCTTACATGCTTATTTATAAGTTTTTTTTTTTGTAACTCAAAGGTATCCCCGCGACCTAGTCTAGCACACAACCCACCTTACCTTGGGCTTACATATTGCCAAGTTGGGGACAGAGAGGGGTGAGTTAGGGCAATACTAATCCTCTGGGGATGAGAGCAACCACTCGCAAGCCACACGCATCATTTGAGGCCGAACCTCGAACTTGAACCAAGACCTCGGGGAGCAAACCCAAGACTTAAGCCTCCTCTATTATCTATGCGAGCTGCGGGGAAAACCTGGTTATTTATAATTTTTTGAGTGCTTAGAGTTTGGGTGGGGCCCATAGACCATTATGGTTGGGGTTTGTGGCACACAAATCAAAAATATTTTTTGATTTTTTTACAAATATTGAATTTTTCATTTTCCTACCATGGGGGACACCTTGAAGTCTCAAAGATGGTTGGGAGACTCTTGGGAGTCCCTTAGACATCTTGAGGACATCTTGAAGTCTTCAAGCCATCCCCAAACTAGGGGGACATCCCCAAAATATCCCCGGATTGGTAGCGGAGGTGATGGGATGAGGGACATTTTTCCCAAGTCCCCACGTCCCAAAAACATCCCCATCCTAGAAACACAATGATTTTGGGGGAACAAATCTCCATGGAAAACTGCACATTTTCTAATCCATTTGCATATCACCTAGCATTAAAGTTCCTATGATGTAGTGACCTAAAATCATGGAGTTAACCAAACAAAAATCTTTCTAGAGTAAGTGTCAACCATGCTGACCTAGTGACATGTAACAAATTCTACAAAGATTAATCCACCTTTGTATGAAGTCCATTTATGGAGTGGTTAGAGAGAACATAAGAGACATTGAATGTTGTTTGATAATTTTAAGAGCTGGTACAAAATATTCAAATACCATGTAAGATTTTTCATTGGGGCAAACTTCCTAATGACATGATCAAGCCACAAGAGAAAAAGCACAACTAAAGATTGCAAAAATGCAATACGACTATGTAATGTCCCCATTTTCCATCCTGCCTAATAAATAATAATTAATTTAATTATTTAATGTTACTGAGAAAAAGTGCAATTATAAGATAATATTAAATAATTATATTAATGAGGTTATAAAGTGACTCACGAATATTTATGAGATTATTTAATAAATTCACTTTAATAATAAAGTGATAATTGGTTTTGGCCGGAAAACCCTAAAAGTTTTCCGGCCAAAAAGGAAATTTGCAAAGGATGCCTTGTTGTCCCTAGACTGTCCTGGGGCTGTCAGGACATCACCCACAGACTATTCATTGAAGATTCAATAAAAAAAATTGATGGGTCCTAAAACTCAAAGATACACTTGGAGAAAAAATGCTCTGAAACTTGTGTATAGTACATTGCTAAACACTAAATAATTGGAATTTTTGAATACAGATTTACCATTGCCAAAAGCTGCTCTGGCAGCACATAATTGCAAAATATTTAATTGCTACTACAGACAAATCAGCAGGCAACAACAGATTATTCCATGTGCACTGGGTTTGCATAATGAATAATGGAGATTATCACAGTTGGCTCAATGCCACATTTTGGGGATTAGCATTATTAATCACAAAACTCAAAATCTGTTGATTGATCAAAACTTCCACACCAACCATATACTTATAATGCTAAAGTAAAGCATAAGAAAAGCACAATCAAGATCTGCTGACTGTATTAGCCAGAATATACTAGCAAGTAAAGATTTGCTGGAAACTAGGATGCAACATAAAGAGCTAAAAATTCGACCTAAAACACATAAAACACTTAGCCTGGGATTAAAAAAGCGATGCTGAAAAAACAAACCTGCACTTTTCAGATGGATTATTGGATCAGCAAATTGTCATTGCAAATTTAGTAAGTGTATTTACTTTTAAACGTTTCAGCTTCTTTTAGTTATATAATTTATCAGTTTTTTTAGTTTATTTGTATTTTAAAATTCAGAAGTTAATTACTATATATTATTATAGTATTCATTCTATTTCATCCCCAAGATCCATGAAAAAAATTTCATCTACAAAACTCAAAGAAACACTTCTCGAAAAATGAGGCATTCTTTTGCAATCCAATGGGTAGTGCAGACTGGCCACTCACCACTGAAACCAAGCATCAAGACCAGTGGGATCCACCACCCCCACCTCAGTTCATCCATCCAATGGAGCATAGATCAGCTTCATTACTCCAGAGTTGGACTCCATAGGATTGTATATGCAAGCCTATGTTGCAGAGACCAAACTTGAGCAAGCTTGTAGTACCTTGATAGCTACTAAGGAGTCATTGAATAAAGAGAGGGATGGCCAACAGATGGACAGATGTATGGTCTCACAAAAAATAGGGAAGAAAAAAATTTTCTTGGTCAAGCATCATACGCTATAGGATGACCTCCATAAGGAAATTGTAGAGAATGTTCAAAAGGACAGCATACTAGAGAAAAGGTCAAAGATTTAGATGCAAAGTAGAGGAGTGATGACTCAAGATGATGTAACAACTCAACAAAGGTATAGATTGAAAGAGAAAAACCAAATACAGGTTGAGAATACAACAAAACAAGTTCATATGAAACAAGCAATGAAGATAGCTCAGAGAAGTGCTTAGCAATTTAAGCTCTCAGTAATGTAATGTCCCCTTCTCAGTAAAATGAAGATAGCTAAATAGAATGAAAATGCTAAACAACTTTCCTTTCCACTTTTTGATCACCAATGTAATGTCCCCTTCTCAATAGCCACCCGGAGATCGTTTAGCCTTTATTTATTCTTGAAAGGTTAAAAGGAGAAATAAGGGAATAATAATTAAAATAATATCATAAGATAGCTTTATATTTAATTAATTTAATAAAGTGACTAAAATAAAATGTTATATCATAAAGTCACTTTGGGAAAAAAATAATATTATTTTCTAGAAGCTTCTTGGAGGTGATTGAGAATTCTTTAAAAGGAGCTAAATGCAAGCTATTTCATCATGTCTTAAGTTATTTTATTTTCATACTTGTGTGGTTAGAGCTTGTATGTTTGCATCGTCCGAGGGTTTGAAGACTCTAGGATACCAGGTTTGGTTGTGCAACATCAAACCTAACTGGAGATTTGAGAGGGAGATAATTCAGTCTCCCATTTGGGAAAAATTTAATGGTTTATGACCAAATTTTGGTGAAGTGAAGAAAATCGATTTTTGGAGAAGAAGCATTGAATTTCTTGAGATCCATTTTCAATCTTGGAGGGTCGATTTTTATTGAAGATAATTACAGAATTTTTGGAGAGTATTTGCAGCCATTAGAATTCGATTTGTGAAGAAATAATTTTGAGGAAGCATCTCATATTGTCTGCATCATTCAAGGACGGCTCACTGCTAGGAAGGTCATGATTCTGCTGGTTGGAGTTCATGGTTTTTCTTGGCTTCATTGGCGCAGCTTATTGAGATCATTTACAACTATCTTTGAGGGACGATTTCATTCATGTTTGGAGGGCGATTTCATCTTGCATAGGTGCAGCTACAGTCACTGCGATTTTGATATTGGTGAGCATTGTTCATGATCAGTCTTGTTGGGCAAGTCGTCTTCACAAGGGCATCATTCCAGGTTATCATTTTAAATTAAAAAAAAGATTGTATTCAGTTGCATTTGCATGGTCTTTGAGTCGCTGTTATCACAGCAGATTGTAATACATTTCATATGGTTAAAATATCAAAAATTGCATGGTAGCACTGTCATATCAGTTTAAGAGAATTTTGTCATTTTGCATTATTAATCATCCTTAGTTGAGGGAAATCAGCTATAAAAGATAATTGCAGGAAATTGTAATCAGTTTGGGAGTCCTTGCATTTGTCATTTAGTATAATTTGGAGTTTGGAGTTTGCACACCAAATGTTTGACAAAATGTCTCTTTGTTGTACTTGCATATTTGCATAAGATTTCAGTCATTCCTAAGCTTGGAAAATCATAAAGATACCTTGCATTGCATCTAGATTTCATTTACAGTTGCTTGGAATAATTAGATAAGTGGCCTTTCATGCATCATATCATCAATCAAAAAGAAAAACAAAACAAGAAACATTTACCGGCTGGAAACAGTTTGCAAGACAAGTGTTTGTCAAAATTCTCAAACATCAAAAATTAGAAAATTAAGGTCAAAATTGGCAAGGAACTTTACAGTGGTATCAAAGCTAGCTTCTTGCCAGCCTATGAGATGTTATGAATCTAGAAGATCAAGAGTATAACATATATAGAAGACAAAGAAGAGGTTTGGGTCCATTTGATATAGATTCTTCATCTAAGGAGGAGATCATGGGTGATAGACATGACATACCAGAGGGTAGTACTCAGCAAATTCTTAATGACCTAGCTAGAGGTCAACAACAAATAGCTCAGCTCTTGAACCAGCTTGTGGGTGATAGAAACAATAATGGCAACAATGGGACCAATGAACATAATGGACATAATAGGGCTCATGATAATAATGCAGAAGCGAGTAACACAGCTCAGAGTAATGCTAGGACAGCTAGCAGGGTGACTCTGAGGCCTCTCATGCCTCAATTTTTGGGAGAACAAGCTGCTGGAAATTAGGAGCAGCAAGCACAAGGAGAGGGTTTCATGGACTATTTGAGAGAATATCAGTCATTGGATGATGGGTTTCATGTTGCCATGACATTACAAGACTTTTGTACTATTAAGTATAGAAATAGGCCCAGGAACAACAACCAAGGTCAGCAGAACTAGGATTTACAACGTAAGGTTGGGAAGCTTTCTATCCCTTCCTTTGATGGGTCTAGTAAATGCGCAGCCAGGGCATGGGTGCAAAAGTTGGACACCTACTTCCAGCTTAACCCCATGTTGGAGATAGAAGCCATCAAGTATGCTACACTACATTTGGAGGGTGAAGCACATGAGTGGTGGTATCATGGGCTTGTCACATTGGGACATGTCAACATCACTTGCTATTTGAAGTTCACGCAAAATTTGATGGATAGATTTGATCAAAAGGATCCTGAGCTTCATTTTCGAGAGCTAGCACAACTTAAGCAGAGTGGATCAGTGGATGCATATATTTCAGAATTCCAGCCATTTGCAGTAATGGTGACACATATCTCGGAGCATAGGTTGGTCATGCTCTTCATTGAGGGTTTATCTGAGCCACTTCATGGTTGGATTAAGGCTTTCAAATATGACACACTATAGGATGCAATCACTCGGGTTAGAGACATGGAGCACTCCACACCTAGTAGTAAACCCCCTTCTAAACCCTTCGTTCCTCAAAAGAACAAGGGCAAGAAACCCATTCAGAAGAAGGGAGACAAGAGGAGTGATCAGGAAGAAGACTATAAGGAGTGTAGGAGGAAGCAAATTTGTTATCACTGCAGGAAGCATTGGGAGCCTAGACACTGTTGCCTAGGTAAAGGCAAGGTTCATTTCATTGAGGTCGTATCAAAGAGTGAGGATAGCGATGATGATCAATCACAAGACAATGATGGCAACAGTTCAGAGGAGCAGCAGCCTCATGAGGAAGGCAAGAGTAGCACCATCGCTACACTATCAGGCACTCCTAGATTCAACTCCTTCAGGGTCAAAGAATTTTTGCAAGGTCAGCACATCACCATGTTGATTGATAGTGGGGCCACCCACAACTTCATTAATGCAGCCCTAGTGGCGAAGCAAGGGCTACCAGCACAGGACTTTGAGGGGTTTAATGTGATGGTGGCAAATGGATATAATATGACATGCACCCGGAGAGTCCCATAGTTGCCTATCACATTGGGCAATTACACAATCACAAATGATTTCTATGTGGTGGACCTTGGTGACACAAATCCTATCCTTGGTATTCAATAGCTACACTCGAGAAAATTTTCACAGAACTTTCAGACCATGGAGCTCAAGTTTAGGGCAGTAGATGGCAGGAGAGTGGTGCTTAGAGGCATGGCTACTGGAGCACCTAAGGTAGTGTTAGCCAAACGTATGGAGAGTATCTTTCGTCATGGTGACATAGCTTGGGCTGCAGAATGTTTGATTACAACTAAGGAGACTCCAAATTTGAGACAGCCGTATCACATTGATATTCAGGAGCTATTGGGTAAGCATGACAAGGTGTTTGGAGAGATACCTCCAGGGAGGCCACCTGATTGAGGATTTGAGCACACCATTGAGTTGGAAGAGGGGGCCAAGCCAGTCATCACCACCCTCTATCGTCATCCTAAGAAATTTAAGGATGAGATTGAGAAAGCAATCAAGGAATTGCTTGAGATGGGGCATATTTGACTAAGCTCTAGTCCATTTGCTTCTTTTGTGGTCCTCGTGAAGAACAAGGATGGAACCATGCGGATGTGCATCAACTATAGAGCTCTCAACAAGAAAACTATTAAGAACAGGTACTCGATACCTAAGATTGATGAGCTACATGGTGTAGTATACTTTTCCAAGATAGATCTTCATTCAAAGTACCATCAGATCAAATTCAAAGAGTAGGGTATACACAAAACAGCATTTTGATGTCACTATGGGCATTATGAGTTCTTGGTTATGTCATTTGGGTTGACAAACGCACCTGCTACATTTTAGTCATGCATGAACCACATCTTCAATAAGTAGTTGTGTAAGTTCCTCTTGGTATTCTTTGATGACTTGCTCATATATAGCAAGACTTGGGAGGATCATTTGAGACAACTGGATGAAATCTTGACTATCATGGAGGAGCGGTCACTATATGCTAAGGCCTCAAAGTGTGAGTTTGGCCTTAGGGAGATTTTATACTTGGGGCATGTGATCAGTGCACAAGGAGTACAGGTTCACCAGGAAAAGATATAGGCAATACTCAATTGGCCAGCACCTAGGACACTTATTGAGTTGTGTGGGTTCTTTGGGCTTTGCAGTTATTACAAGCGCTTTGTCAGGGATTTTCACAATTGGGAGCACCTTTGACAGATCTCACTAAGAAGGGTGCATTCAATTGGTCAAATGAGGCATAGCGAGCTTTTGACAAGCTCAAGGAGGTGATCAGTAGTTGCCCAATCTTAGCACTTCCAGACTTCACCCAACCTTTTGTTCTTGAGTGCGATGCATTGGGTGAAGGCACAGGAGCAGTCTTGCTGCAAAACCGACACCCCATTGCTTTTGAGAGCTGCAAATTTAGGGGAGTTGAGAGACTTTACTCCATATATGACAAGGAGATGCTCACCATAATGCATGCATTGTCGAAGTTCAGGCAATACTTGGTTGGGGGGAAGTTTGTGGTGAGGACCGACCACAATAGTCTCATGTATTTCTTGAAGCAGAAAGATTTGAACAAGAGGCAGCAAAAAAGGGTCAGTAAGATATAGGCCTATGATTTTGATATAGAGTATGTGAAAGGGAAGAAGAATGTTGTTGTTGATGCCCTTTCCAAGAAGACTGCCGCTTGTTCACTTTCAGAGATTTCAACTGATTGAAAGTCTCTCTTGTTAGTTGAGTACTCCAAGAATAAGTTTGCATGCGAGGTGATTGATGGGCAAGTTCAAGATGACAAGTACCGGGTTGTGGATGATGTGATCTTAAACAAGGACAAGATCTACTTGGTGCCAGAGTCTAGATTGAAGGAGAAGATACTGCAGGCTTCACATGACACTCCTCTAGCAGGCCATCAGGGCTACTTTAAGACATATAGATAGGTTAGAGAGAGGTTCTCTTGGAAGGGCCTCAAGGAGGATGTTTTGAGACATGTCAAGGAGTGTGTGGCTTGTTAGCAGAACAAGCCAGAGCATTCACATCCTGCTGGTCTATTGCAGCCATTGCCCATTCCCGAGCAAAAGTGGGACAGCATTTCCATGAACTTCATCACAAGTCTACCCAAGGTTCATGAGAGAGATTGTATTTATGTGGTGGTAGATCAATTGACAAAGTATGCTCACTTCTTTGCTATACCTACAGAGTACAGGGCACCATAGGTAGCTAAGTTGTTCTTTAGAGAGATCTTCAGGTTGCATGGGTTACTGAGGTATATAGTCAGTGACAGAGACAGTAGGTTTTTGAGTGATTTATGGCAGGAGCTATTTAGGTTGGCAGGTACTGAGATGACTTCGAGCACGAGTTACCACCCTCAGACAGATGGTCAGACGGAGATTGTGAATAAGTGGATTAAGGGGTACTTGCACAACTACATCTCGAGACTGCAAAGAGCATGGATTAAGTGGTTGCACTTGGGTGAATATTGTTATAATACCACTATCATATGTCTATTGGAATGTCTCCTTTTCGGGCACTGTATGGATATGATGTGCCATCATTCATGGATTTGGCTTTTGGGGAGAGCAAGGCTCCTAAAGCCAAGGATTGGATTCAAGAGAGCCAGGACATCTTGAGAGAACTCAAAGAAAATTTGCAGGTGGCACAGAATCAGCAAAAGACTTATGTTGATAAACATAGGGTTGAGTGCAGTTTTGAGGTTGGAGACTTGGTCTACCTTGGTTTGCAGCCCTATAGACAATCTTCTTTGAAGAAGAGTGGAGCAGAGAAGCTCAAGCCCAGGTTTTATGGACCATACAGGATTATCAGGCGTGTTGGAGAGGTAGCATATGAGTTGGAGCTGCCAAAGAGCAGCAAGATTCATAATGCATTTCATGTTTCGTTCCTTAAGAAGGCACTTGGACAGTAGGTTACTTCTTCATCGAGTTGCCACCGTTGGATGAGGAGAGACATTTGGTCCTAATTCCTGAGAAGATAATTGATACCCGGGAGAAGAGATTGAGGAACAGAGTGGTGAAGGAGTATTTAGTGAGATGGAGAGACTTGCCAGGAGAGGATGCCACGTGGGAAGGAGAGCAGATTCTATAGCATCCCAGTTTGCAATTGTTTGGGGACAAGCAATTTCAGGAAGGGAGGACTGTAATGTCCCCTTCTTAGTAGCCACCCAGAGATCATTTAGCCTTTATTTATTCCAGAAAGGCTAAAAGGAGAAATAAGGGAATAATAATTAAATTAATTATTTGTAAAGTTATCTCAATAAAATAATATCATAAGATAGCTTTATATTTAATTAATTTAATAAAATGACTAAAATAAAATGTTATATCATAAAGTCACTTTGGGAAAAAAGTAATATTATTTTCTAGAAGCTTCTTGGAGGTGATTGAGAATTCTTTAAAAGGAGTTGAATGCAAGCCATTTCATCATGTCTTGAGTTATTCTATTTTCATACCTGTGTGGTGAGAGCTTGTATGTTTGCATTGTTCGAGGGTTTGAAGACTCTAGGATACCAAGTTCGGTTGTGCAACATCAACCCTAGCTGGAGATTTGAGACGGAGATAATTCAGTTTTCCATTTGGGCAAAATTTAATGGTCTATAACCAAATTTTGGTGAAGTGAAGAAAATCAATTTTTGGAGAAGAAAAATCGATTTTTGGAGAAGATGCATTGAATTTCTTGAGATCCATTTTCAGTCTTGGAGGGTTGATTTTTATTGAAGATAATAATAGAATTTTTGGATAGTATTTGCAGCCATTAGAATTCGATTTGTGAAGAGATAAATTTGAGGAAGCATCTCATATCGACTGCATCATTCAAGGACGACTCACTGCTAGGAAGGTCGCGATTTTGCTGGTTGGAGTTCATGGTTTTTCTTGGCTTCATTGGCGCAGCTTAGTGAGATCATTTACAGCTATCTTCGAGGGACGATTTCATTCATGTTTGGAGGGCGATTTCATCTTGCATAGGCACAGCTACAGTCACTGCGATTTTGATATTGGAGGGCATTGTTCATGATCAGTCTTGCTGGGCAAGTCGTCTTCACAAGGGCGTCATTCCAGGTTCTCATTTTAAATTAAAAAAAGATTGTATTCAGTTACATTTGCATGGTCTTTGAGATGCTGTTATCACAGCAGATTGCAAACATTTCATATGTTGAAAATATCAAAAATTGCATAGTAGCGTTGTCATATCAGTTTAAGACAATTTTGTCATTTTGCATTATTAATCATCCTTAGTTGGGGGCAATCAGCTATAGAAGATAATTTCAGGAAATTGTAATCAGTTTGGGAGTCCTTGCATTTGTCATTCAATATAATTTGGAGTTTGGAGTTTGCACACCAAGTGTTTGACAAAATGTCTCTTTGTTGTACTTACATATTTGCATAAGATTTCAATCATTCCTAAACTTGGGAAACAGTTTGCAAGACAAGTGTTTGTCAAAATTCCCAAACATAAAAAAATAGAAAATTAAGGTTAGAATTGGCAAGAAATTTTACAACCAAGTTCCCAGTGTGAGCAAGATGAGAGCATATAGTGTACGAGATTACAATTATACTTGAAATGAGCAACTGAAAGTCACATCCACTTATCTAGTGGGGATTAGCTGGGCACATCCATTTTGCAGTGGGAAAGAATATACAATAATGAAATGCAAAGTAAGCTCTTCCACTTCTCAGTGGTGAGTGAGTACAGCCAATAGACAACTCTTCCACTATTCAATGGCGGGTGAGTAACAAGAGCCACTTATACAGTGGGGTGAGTAATAAGAACCACTTATACAGTGGAGTAAGTAACAAGAAGTAACAAGAGCAAGATCATTGGTGGTACTACCACCCATTGTTACAATTTTAGCTCTTACACTTCATTCCAAACCAAATACATATCTGTTGTTACAAATATTACTGTGATATGAAGTTGATTAAGGCACCCCAAATGAACCCCCAACTCAGGAAACTAACCACACAACATTATAATAGCAAATATACCTTAGAATATGGCAAATGGAAGTCTGATATAAGTCTGAAACTTTGCTGCAGCAGTCTGGACAGCAAGATAGATGACTCAGGAAACTTCACTCAGCTACCTCCAACGTGCCAAAATGATCACCAACTACCTTAGCACCCAAACAGCAGTGCCAACTCACACCAAAACTCATGGAAAGAGTGTATCACTATTCTGGAAAGGTATATTAGACATTTGCAGGTCTAAAACTACAATTGTAGCAAGTAGCAACAATGGTACAACCCCCTAAAAAGCATTCCAGACTCCACACTCAACACTCCTGCAATTTGAAAAGGAATCACACCAAAATGTAATGCTAAAACACATCAAAATAGTCCATACTGAAAAACCCAAACTAAAACTTCAAATCAACCCCAATGGTGATTCCTTGCTAGAATGAAATATGCTAACCAATTTTTTCGTTGAAATTTTCACAACACAATCAACACTACGCCAATTGAATTAGCGTTAGCTCCAAAATTGAAATCCAAGTTTGAATGATCTCAACGCCAAGAATGCACACTCAATTCCAAGGAAGGAGAGGTGTTGTCATATGGCGGAGAAACTAAAAACAATAACTTGAAATGAAACAAACTCAACGTCAAGAATGTGCACTCAAGATCCCACTGAGGGCGAGGTGCTAACATATGACGAAGTTATTAATTGAAACTGAAACAATTAGGCGGATAACCAGCCATGAAGATACAACTATCTAATTCATCCATTGCGGCGGGCATCCACTTAAGAGTGGGGATTCACCACTTGAGAGTGGGTACAAAGAGAGATACAATTTCAATTATCCACACTGGCGGTAAACCATCCAGGGGTACTTAATGTGAGAAGAAAGAAGAATTAATTGCAGCGATTAAGGACTGGAACAGTACTACTGTTTACAATCTTACAAATAGGAAAGAGAGTTGCAAATTACATGTAAATTACAATAGCTTCAAAGCACATGAGTAATGGATGATCCATACAAATAATTATCTCTCTAACTGCTGATAATGAATCAAAAATTTGAACTTCGAAGGTCTGATAACAATAATCAGCAAACTGAAAATGTCAACCAGCAACTGTGAAAACCAATAAAATATTCATAACTCACTCAATACACCTCCAAATCGAATAATGTCTTTTGCAGAAGCCTTCTAGGAGGTAGGCGCCCAAAACCATAACACCAAACAGCAACCAAATTCAGCATATAATTCTTGCACAAATTCCAAGGCACTTTAGAAAGGTACGGCCCTCCTTGAAGGGGCAATTTTCTTTTAAAAATCAGGTTCTCTGTTGTACCCAAACCAAATTTTTTGCTTCATCAAGGCATTTTGCATTAAAAAGTCTAAATCTTGCTAAAATGTTGTAGAATACAGTCTTGGGCAATATCAAGCATGGAGTTTTTGTCAATATTTTGTCAGTCAAAGTCAGTTTTATTGATCAGAACCTGAAGCAGAGAATCAAAATAGAGCTTTTCACGATGGAGGAGCATCTCACGACGGTATTTCACGTCGTACACGGTCATTCCAGTGATCGAGACGAAGTTTTCAGTGGTTAAAT
>VDFB02099805.1:0-67457 GCA_007258455.2 Sequoia sempervirens | reverse complement strand
TAAAGGAAGGGACAATAGAGTGTGACATTCATGGCACTAAAGGAGAACTGGTCCTCATGCCAGAGGATGAAGAAAGAAAGGAGGAGAAGGTTCCAATAGAAGGTGAAGCTGCAACAACATGTCTTGTTGAAACAATAAAGATAAAGGATGTAGATATTGCAATAACAAAAGAACTTATTGCAATAGTAGAAAAGGAAACAATGAAGACAAAGGTAATGGTTAATCCTTTTCATTTTATTGATATTAATATCAGTTGCACATTAATATGACATGGTAAGAAAAAAATAAGGTGTGCATGTAGAAGAATGTGAAGGAGAGAAGAGTGTAGGGGGGAAGAATGAGAAATTTGATCTCCATAGTAAAAATTTGTACTTGGATGTTGTAGATGGTGGAATAAATGAAATAAAGAGAAGAATATTTTTGATGGAGATGGGAGCATAATGGATCAAATCCCATAAGAGAAAGAAGAGGAGTTAAGAAAGAGGAGAAGGTGAAGATTATTGCATGGAAGAGAATTTGGAGGAGGAGGTTGGACAATGGTGGGTTCAATCCCACCAAAGAAAAGAGGAGATTAGAGTAAAATTAGAGGAGGTGGTCAATATATGGTTGGCATAATTCTAAAAGAAGAAATAGGAGTTAGGAGAACTATTTGCAAGAAAAGGGAGGAGTCTTTCTAGCCAAATGTTGGAAGAGGAGGAGAAAATGAGAGATTCAAAGGTACCTATCACAACATTGGAGTATACTACAAGATGTATTCAACTTGGAAGGGTAAAAATACTACTGAATTCTATTTGGGAGCTATTCTCATAAAATTCTTACCCAAGATGTCTAATGCAGGAGCATTCGGATCTACAAGAAATCTTATGTCAACCAAAAAGATATTTCTTGTTTTGTGTTGTTTTCTTGTTGTTTTGTCTTGCAAGATTTGAAGACTCAAAATTGGAAGAATCCCTATTTTTTTTATGGAAAATTGAAGACATCACCTTGAAGAAGAGCCAAATGGGTGCTAACATCTCAAATTTGGAGAAATTTAGATAAATATTGGACAAGTTATGGAGTTACAAAATTTTAGCTTGCATTTTCCATTGTGAAACTTTCGGTCCTGTCCATACCTCCCTCATATCCCTCAATTCATTCTATCACTCAAGTTCCTGAAAGACTCCCATGTGTGGAACTTTTAGACTCATTAGGATGCTTGCCAAACATTTAGATGCTTGAACAATCCCTACTAAGTCCTTTTGGCCTTCATTCTTTTGGCATCCACAATATTTTCTTTCCTTGTTGTTTGTGGATTTTTCAAATCCATTCAGGCCTATGGATCTTCCATGTGCATTTGGATACTTCACAATGTGCCATATTTTTCTACAAGTCCACGTGCCCCTTGGATTCTTGTAAGTCTTAAGAACCTTATTTCCACATCCCAATGGCCATCCTTCTAGTAATTTTAATGATCTCTTTCCTCACAAGGTTCCCTTTAGGTAGAATCTGCCTTTATATCCGGAGTTGTTTGCTCTCATTTCTCTCGTGATTTGATGACCCTGATCCTACATCCTAATGGTATAGTTTTTGATTTCGCTTAACTTGTATTGTGAAACTTCAATTTTGTAGTGATAATTGCTTTTCTTACCCGGCCAATCTTGTATAATGTCCTTTCCGCCCCCTCAATTTCCAGTACTATTTATTTTAGCCTCAATTTCGGTAATGTTGGCTACTTGAATTCTCATGAAACTTCCCCTTGTTATTAGGATACGTCTTGATGAAATGGCTCTCACATCTGTTAAGTGTGATTTCTCTACAAGGGTAAGCTTGGGAAAATGCCTCAAATTTCTACAAATTATTAGAAAAGGATGTTGATTGTGTTAGAAATAGCAATCGTTGACTTGCAAGAATTTCAAGGCTCATATATCTAAAACATGTCCTATCATGTTAGAGATGTGGGTTAGTTGGACCTTTCCATCTCAAAAAGTACATATTAGCTTGAAACTCATTTTGAATGTATTTTGTTTTAAGAAGCCAAGGCCAATGAAGGCGCTATAAACAAATGTATCCAGGTACACATGAATAAAGTTTTTGTTTTTGATAAATGTATTTTTTATGGATTGTGTGTGTATTTTTATTGTACATGTCTGGACAATCTGATAGGATCCCCTAGTTATGAACTACATCAAATTATTAATGGTATTAGTAGACATATTGGTCCATTAATATCCTCTATTAAATATTAAAAATTAAAATTAGAGTCCTTTGTACCACCCTTTTTCACTTCATTTAGCTTATTCCATTTAACCTATTGAATATAGTGAATAGCTATGAAAATTTTAAAATATTGAGATCTTATGCAAGGATGAAATACACAAATAACCACAAATAAAAAAAAAAACTTAATTTTAAAAAACTATTCTTCATCTTATAATTAATAAAATTGAAAAAAAAATCAAAATTCATACTCAAATTCCTTTCCTTATACTCTTTTAAACTAATAATTTAATCATTTATGAGTCCAACTCTTAATTATTTCATCCATAATCCATACTTATTTGCTTTCACCTATATAAAATATAGATGATCTATTCAAATAGTAGTATCTTATCTAAACAACCTAATAAAGTCGGCAAAATAAGTTATAATTTTTTAATAATGTAACAATTTGTCTATACTATTAGAATTATTCAAGAAGGAAAATGAAGAGCTTGACTCTTCCCATTTCATATTCTGAAGTTAAAATAAGGCATATACCATGCCAACTCGCTTTCCCATTATTATATACATACAGCTAAAATTTGTTGAATATATAAAAAATTAAATATTCGAAAGAACATAATATTATACTACAAATTAATATTCATATTAATTAAATAAACATCACTTTTCAAACATAGTTTCAAACGATACATTTGTCGATCTCAAATCCATCCTTATCGGTTGGTCTTAAATTATTTTGAATAGTTTTAAGTCTGCTATAGAAAAGACATGTCACTAAGCCAAGCATTAGATTGGCCATTTATATTTTTACTAAATCCTTTAAATTGATGTTTTAGGCTTGAGTTATATATAAAGATCTATTATTAGCAAAGAAATAAGGAAATTGTTATAAATTAAATATTATTTAATAGTTAGAAAATAAATAAATAAATGAATAGGTATGCTTTTTATACTGGATATTTTCTTTTGAATATAAGTTAGATATTATTTTTTATATAAAAAGTTTTAAATTGAAAATTTAATTATGTCAAGAGGTATAATAATATTATGAAGAAGAAATATTTAATAATAATAAAAAATTGTTTAGACCAATATTTATTTTGGAAATATATAGAAACAAAATTTTTGTATATTAATGTTTACAAATAACATTTATTAAACAAGAATATATAAAATATAATATTTATTACAATTTTCAAAGTAAAAATACAATAAAAGAATTACTAGAATAAATTTATATAATTTCAAGTCAATATTGATACAAAGGTGATGGTTTTTATGTGTGATTGTTCTGTTACAGTTCAAACTATGTTTGAGTATTATTAGTGAGTGTTTATGTTGGAGAGGAAGTCCCTGCTTGTGACCTCTTTGCTTTGTAGAAGCTATTGGATCAAAAGTGCTACCTTAAAAATGGTACCTCAAATAAAATGTATATATTTAAAAAATGTTAAAAAAAATATACGTAGAGTTATATATCTAGCTTATCTCATAAATTTAATTTTTAAAGGATTCAAGTATCTAACTAATATTAAATTTTTTAATAATAATTTTATATTAAAATAAAAATATAGAATAAAATTTATTAAAAATTGAATTTGAATAAATATTTAATTTGTTTATTATTAGGTTTTCTGAATGTATAAAATTGTGAAATAATGGATTAAAATAAACATATAACATTTTAAATTGATCTTTATTAATTCATATTTTATAAATATTGGTTAGAAAGTGTAGATACTTAAATTACACCACCTTTTAATGTAGCATCTAACATCTTGATGTTATCTCAACAATTTGTCATTATCATGCTAATCTCCCTTCTCATTTACTACCATTAGTTAATTAAATAACTTGTATAATTTAGTTAATTAAGCTAATGCCCATTAATTTATTCTATAATAAATAAATAAACTCATTTTCACTTATTCTCCATAAAAAAATGGAAGAAGTTATCCACTCATATTCCATCATAACTCCTCCATGATTCCTTTATATTTTTAGTTTGTTCACAACTAATTAATGAAAATAAATAAATAAAAACAACTAATTATCTTCACCTATTTAGAACCCACTAAAGAATTTCATAACTCCTTTTGACTATTTTAGGCTATCAAGATTCTCCACTTACTTTCGATCAATCTCCACTATTTATCCAACTACAAATCCTCACCATTTACATTCCTATTCAAACATCTATAAATTCACTCAAATCTTTCATCAAAAACCATTATTTTCAGAGCTTAACATACACATGTAGAAATCTTGCATGCATCCTTAAACAATAACAATGCATCTCATTAAGAGCAATTCCACACAACAAAGAAAATCTCACCCTGAGATTGTTTTGATTTTGATCTTCTTTTATGAGATTATGTTTGATTTAGAATAGAAAATTTGATATAATTTTAGTTTCTTTATATTTTACACTAAATTTTACCCATTTTTCATAAATATGAATCACTTTGCATTAATCTATGAATTCATGAAATTCAAAAAAATATATGAATAAATGAAAAATTAAATTATAATTATAAAAAAATAATTCTTAAAAACCACTAATCATAAATTATAAACTACACAGCTAAATTGCCATGCATAACACACAAACTACAATATTTTTTAAAATATACATATTTAAACCTCCATCAAATTGACCTATGATCTGCTTAATCATATTTATGTTGATTTGCTTTTTGTTTTCTAAAATAAAATATAAATATATGACCCTAAAAAAATTCCTTATTTTGATTTGAAGTGACATTATTCTTCTCTATTGGCTTTTTTCCTTGTCGTTAATCTCACAAGATAAGCTAAACTACTGCCGCCCTATAACTGGTCATATGCTGTACTGTTTCACAGAAAGCTACATATAACCATTGTCTCATAAGCCTCTAAATTTTCCAAATTATCTGATAATTTTTATTATTATCTGTTGTCGCTATGTAACAGCTTTTCCATTCAATTATACCACCAAGATTTCAAGTTGTAACGGCCAGCACACAAGATCAACTCCTATAAAAAAGCCCATCCTTAAGTTACATCATACTCAGGTTTTAATAAAAGGCCAAGTCGGAGCTGTGAATTTTCTTAGCTCAAGGTAAGGAGAAATCTATCATTTATCATTTTTTTTATTACAGAAATTTTTAGTTCAAATAAGATTGGATCATAAATGGCGATCTCATTTCCAATATGAACATACTGCATTAACATGAATAATCCGAATCTGATCTCACAGAGACATAAAGCCCGCCAACACACCAAAATTTCATTGAAAAACAGAAAAGCTGGTTTATGTTTTATTACACAATTTACTTTAGAAAATAAGGTCAAATTCTATTAAACTGATGGGCTGATATATCTATGGTTTGATGTTAAAACAGGAACAGTATCCATGGAGAAAGAATCCTGTAAAGGCAAAGAGGTGGGTTCAGTGAGAAAAGAACGTAAGGTTCACTGGAAAAGCCTGAGTGATGGAGATATTATAATGTTATCCCCAGATGAAAGAAAAAACTGTCATTTCTCGGCAAGAAAAGCAAAGTCTAATACGAGAGCATCCAAGCCAGAGAAAGGTTATTTTTCCTCAATGTTTTCAATGTGCAGGAAAACCGAAGTCTCTGAAAACAGAACCACCAGAAAGAAAAATGTGATTTCAGCTCAACACAAACGCCCAAGCCAAGTTATGCCCAGGCCAAATTAAATGGGTCATCAGTACGAGGAGATCCATGAAAACAGATGTTATGCTAAAGCTTGTTTCAGTTACTCTTATTTCTTTCCTTCTAACTATTGTTCTAGTCTGTTTTTATCTCATTCCTTCTATTTATTAAGCTGAGGTTTCATAGAAGGGGTTCTTTAACATATTTCAATAAATGTTATTGATTTTTATGGGAGTTTTTATAAGATTGAGGTCTTAATAGATATTTAATAATGTACAACCTTAAAACTGGCTGAATAAGATATAAGATGCAGACTGTTTACTTTTAACTAGTTACGACATTGAGTTTATTGTTTATAGCCTGAAATTAAATACAACTGTTCGCTTGTTATTGTCGAGCTCCAAAGATTTGATGGCATATAGTGCACCTTTGTATTTAGATCCTGACAAAATAGAGCATAGAGTAAGAACATAAAAGACGATGCTGAAAACCACTATATTATCAATTACATGAGTTTTATGGCTATAGTTATAGGGGTGGTTTTGAGTACTGCAACATAAATTTATAATTATAAATTGATGATGAGCTTACAACCTCTAATAGATGTGTAGAGGTGAAAATTATATACCCCTTTCTTTTTTCTGATTGGTATATTTTATTGATTTTATAATTCATTATCACTTGTAAATATCATTTATCTTTATTCAAATGAGTATCAATTTTTATTGATCTTTATTCAAGTGAGTAGCAATTTGATTTTTGAATAAATTTTATCTTTATTCAAATGACTATCAATTTTTTTTTTATCTTTATTCAAATGAGTATCAGATTTTGGGTAAGTATTTTATCTATTTAATTGAAGATTATTTATGTGTTCTTGACTTAATTTCAGATATTTTTGATGGTCTTAACACTTATTTTCTAAATTCATATTTAATCATTGGCTTAGGTAAAACCATGTTAATGTTGTCATTCTCCATCGATTTGTAAAGAAAAAAGTGTAAACTATGTTCTTAAGACTTGTATAAAAGGACATCAGCCCTAGATTATTATTGTCTTAACATTCATTGTTAATTGAAAAAATGATCACTCTATCATCGTGCATTTGTTACATCTTAGTTTTATATCAATTATATATCTACTACATCAAAACTTGCATTAGTTATTATTAAAATGCTAACTTTCATATAGTTTATCTTCTACTCAAGCATTTGTTACATTTTAGTCTAAATGATTCATTATTGATGCAAACTAATCTCTAGGAAAATAATTAATGACTATCAAATAAAAAAACATAAACAAACACATGCTCAAGGTTAAAACACAAATAATGGATGGGGAATTAAACTATATTAAATATCATATAAAACTTCATTGCATAAGTTGCAAGGACAAATCAATTATATACAAATTGATCTCTATTCTTGATAAAAGAACTCTAGACTTAATCCATCTAGAGACCTTTTTACTTAAGATTGGAATATATATTTATACATAATAAGGTTCCAAAATACCTTGTTATAATCCCCAATAAATTGAGATGACTCTCTAAACTCATTAACTGTTACAATTTTAGGTTTTTTGTTTAATGCAAATGAATACCTAGATAAAATATTTGGGACATGTTTCTGCATGCCATGTTTCATTTCAAATGATATATTTTTATTTGGTATCATTTTGGTTTACATTAAGATTAGCTCATAGCTAGGATTATGTAGACTCTAGAACACTAACATGTGTGTGAGATGCAAAAATCTATTTATCTAATGGATCCTTAACACATGTCAATATGGTGTGAATCCTAAATAAAAAAATATAAATTTAAAAATCGGGCACAAGAAAGTGTTCTTCTTTCTAATGAATAATAAAACAATTTAAGGAATATTTACTAAATCCAACTTTAGAATGATACAACATGATGATCCATGCCAAGTGATTCTTAGAAAAATTCTATGTTAAAAATATGAATTGGTCATTATTACATAGTTCAAACTATTCAACAAAGTGTAAAATTAAGCTAAGACTAGCAACATGTGAATGTGTGACAAGAAAGACACATGCAAATTGATGAGACCATAAATTGCCTCATATTTTATCAAAGACAATCATCTATTTCTTCTTCATGCATTAGTGTTAAAGTGGATTTGAGTAATGATTGAAAGTTCTTTAGCTTGTTTAAAGTAGAATATAAATTAAAAGTTTGATTTATTTTTAGTAATTAATTTGATCCAAATTGCCTCTAATATGTCTTCATTAAGTGTTTAAGATGATATAATTTAGATAAATGAGTTATTAAATAAATCATGGTAAGAAGAAGCTTCATAGACACTTGCAGTAGAGAGCTCTAGACACTTAAAGCAGTTAACTCCTGAAAGCTTTAGAAGGCTTTGAAGAAATAATGAAATGATAGATAAGACTCCTAGCACACTCCTACATTCATGCAAAATCATGGAGCATCATTTGTTCCTAAATTAATGGGATGAGTATTTGTTTCATGTTGAGTTTTAAGATCTCTCACAGTTATTAAATTTTATGTTTCCTTCTTCCACCAAAGATAACTCAAGTTACCACATCAATCAAATGTTCTTGCATGATTATTATTCATGCTAAGGATCAATGATTTGGTCAACTGAACTGAAAAATAATTCCTTCATTCACGTTCAAAACTTGAAGACTTCTTACAAATCAGGCACCCAGAAATTGTGAAAAATGTAGTCTTAGAAAAACTATGATATCTCCCTTGTTTCTCAACAAAATTCAAAAATTTAAAATGATCTGGAAAGTAGATTTGAAGATATAAAAACCCTTTTGAGAATTTTTCATGATTTGTAGCAGGGAAATAGAAGTACACGTCAGAAAATGACTAAGACAAAAGTGGTCTGGAAGAGGACAACAACTTCAGTTTTCTTAAAGTTTTGTAAACGACCCCTCAAAAATAGGATTTTGGATCCACATTCTTAGTGAATTGGCTGGATAGATATATAATATGAATTATATAAATACAATGTAATCATTTGATCAAGAGGAGGGGATTAGAAAGGCTTGTTTCAACCTAAGGAAATAGGATAGATCTATTTTCATTTTCCAGTAATGTAATTCTAGATTTCTAGATTAAATTTGAATCTAAGAAAGCTTTTCATTTCCAAAAATTGTGAAGTAGTTTAGTCTTTTCAATTCTTGTAATTTTTCCTTAGATTAGTTCCCTTTCATGCAAATTTCCTTTCATGCAAATAAGATTTATTTCTGCGAGTAGAATAGACTGCCAAGCAAGTTTTCTACTTTTTGTCTTGCATAGAGCCATTGACACCACCATGGATTCATAAATTAAATGATGAGGATTACAATGAACCCATCAAAAATACATAATTATGTTTCCATAAAAACATCACAAGAACATAAGTGCATGTTAGAAAAATATATGTTCTATCTAATTACAAACTAAGAAACTAAAATTCTATGAAACTTTGAAAATACAAACAACTTTTCTTGGTTGATATGCGATTTCCTATATGGTTGGATGATATTACAATAAATAGCCCAAGTAAGAAAAAGATTGAACCTATACTCATATTACTCTTCTTCATAATACTTATGTTTGTATCTACATGAACAAACTTATATCGGTGTAAACAATGTCTCTTATTTGAATATTTTATTCTTCCAATTGACCAAATACTAATTATACTCCTTGCCTCTAGCTATTTTGGTATTTATTTCAATGAAATACACTCAATCCCTTATTTTTATTTCTCCAAGATTATTTCCTTCTAATATGGTGTAACTAAAGTTTTATTTCCCTCTTCTTCAAGTGCAAATTTTATGCCTTCATAAAAATTCCATAGATCTACCATGTTTATAATGTGTGAGATATTTGATATTTGTGGCTATAAGCCTATTTCATTGTATTTAGTTGATATTTTTATGTTAGGATTAGGTGTTCCAACAACTTCTAAAGTCATAGGAACATTTTTATTTTAATAATTAATATTTTTCATATTGTAATGTTTGTCCCTCTTTAAATTTGGTGCCACACATAAATGAAATCACACGATTCAATATATAATGAATGTATAATGACATAATATAACACTTCTAGAATATGTTATGATAGGTGTAAGTGATAATTAGATATGAGATTTATAAATTATATTTAAAGTCTAAGTATCTTGGGCTATCTATTTCAGGTATTGCATAAAATCATCTTGCAAGAAGAATTGCATCTCTCTATTTTGAAATGCCTAGTTGACTAGTCATTGAATACTGAGTTATATTTATTTGCATGCAAGAAAGACTGCAATTTGGTTAGAATGACTATTTTTAGTATGAATTGAATGTTCACTTTGAGAATATTTTTTTGGTCAAACCACAAGTGTTATTGTAGATGTTAAAATTATGTATACAAAGGGCTTGCCATAGTATTAATTTAAAATGTATCATTGGGTTTTACATTTTTTGAGATTGGGGTTTGTTATGGTATGCTATCTAAATTTTGAAAGAAAGTAACACGTTTTCTATATTTTGATTGATATTCTATAATAATTTTTCATAATTAATAAATTTAGATCTAGACTTAAGATAGGAAATTTTATCCAAAAGGCTATTCTTAAGATATATATGTTATTGTGCATCTTTTCTAATATATATTTTCTCTTCTTTCATTCTTGATTTATGTTTTATTAAGTATATTTTTTATTTATATTGTTTCAAGATTTGATTTGATTTTGTGTTCCTAATTGAATACTAACAAGTTAAAATCAACATTTGAAAGCTTCATTCAACTTGATCATATGAATAAAATTATACCTTTCAAGATTGTGTTGTTTTAAATTTTTTCATTGGAAACGTTCATATTAGATTTAATTATATATTAAAATTAGAGGTCATGCCCATCACCTTAAAATTTTATACTAGAAACTTCAATAGGTAAACATCAAGTTGTTGAAATCAAAGGTGAAATATATTTTAAGTTTAGTTGATCATGTCAAATATATCACTCAATTTCCTACCTTAAGGAATGAATAAATATGAATGGAAAAAATTATACAGAATATTTAGATTGAATGTATTGGATTGTCCCTTTCAAGCATAGTCTTAATAAATATTTTAGGTGAATACTCTTATAAATTTTATGTAAGGGAATTGCATAATAGTGTGTCTTAGTTGTGGAATGGGGAAAAATGAGTCTAAGGTGCCAAAACTATTAAAAACATTATATATATAACTTTGAAAGAACCTTCCATTGAAGGTGATCTCACCTTGATATTTGAATAAAGGGGGTTCAAATGAAAGTGGGAAAATTTGAATGAATCCCATTTTTTCCATTTTAAAATGTTTCATGTTCATAATCCTTTATATTTTACCTTCAAATGAAGGTACCTTCATTTCAATGTATTTTTTATGCCATCCTCATACTACTCACAAAGTTATTAAAATAAAATTATGTTTCAAAGAAATGGTTAGACCATAAAATACATAATATTTGGTTGTTAATCCATTCAAAATATAAATGAATAAAGGAAAGAAAGGATAAAATTTGAAATTTAAAAGAATAAATAATATTAAATTCAATAAAATGGCAAAAAATAGAATAAATGATTAACAATGAATTATATAGGTAAGTATATATATGATATACCACTAAGGAGTCTAAAAAAATAACCAATGTGGGATAATGTGTAAAAATTTAGGCTAAAGAAAATTAATCAACTATGAAAAGGTCCTAAGTGGAGAACTAGCAATAAAATGATCTGGTTAGATAATAAAGTGTTGCAAGTACTTTGTTGGTGTTTTCATTGATGTCCATAGTTGTTGGTGTTGGTCATTGATGTCAACTATATGCAAATTGTGTGTTGAAGTTATGGGAAAGATGCTAGTGTTGTCATAGTTGGGGACATTGTTGTGATGGTGTTGTCATTGATGTCTTGATGTATAAGAGTTGCAGCTATAGTAAGTTCACTTGGTTTTCAAGTGCTTTTGAGAAAATTTTAATAAGAGATTACAATGTGACAAAGTGGTGTTCAGTGTTGTTCTCCACATTTTTCATGGTTGAAGATATGCTTGTGTGGTTTGGATATGACGATCAAAGGTGTTCAGAGGTTCTATATCCAAACTTTCAAGTTTTGGATTGTATGACAATGAAAGTTGTGTTCACCAGTGTGTGTGTTTATGAAGAAGATTGTTTGGAAGAAATGAGATTGCTTTGCTTTTAACCTATTGAATATAATGAATAGCTATGAAAAATTTAAAATATTAAGATCTTCTAAATGAATGAAACAAAAGAACTCACACATAAAAATACCTTAATTTAAAAAAATAAAAAACTTAATCATTCTTCCATCTTATAATTAATAAACTTGAAAAGCAATAATCAGAATTCATACTCAAATTCATTTCTTTATACTCTTTTGAACTAACTAAAACTTCAATCATTTAAATTATGAGTGCAACTCCTTCCTTAATTGCTTATTTGATTTCACCTATATAAATATAGATGATCTAATCAAATAGTATCTTATCTAAACAACTCTAATAACGTTATAAAAAATGTGACAATTCTTTTTAATGGGTGTTCATTGACTATTTGTCTGTAGTAATACAATTATAAAAAGGAAAAATGGAAGAGCTTGACTCTTCCCATTTCTTATATTCTAAAGTTAAAAATAAAGCATATACCATGTCAACTTCTTCCATTATTATTATACGGATAACAACTAAAATTTGTTTAATATAGAAAATTTAAATATTCGAAAAGAACATAACGGTTAGACTATAAATTAATATTCATAATATTAATTAAATAAACATCACTTTTCAAACATAGTTTCAAACGATACTTTGTCGATCTTGAATTCTTACTTATCGTTTGGTATTAAATTATTTTGAATAGTTTCAGACCTATGATATTCTGTTAAAAATTAAGTTTGCTATAGAAAAGACATGTCCTTAAGCCAAACATTAAAGCCTCATTTTTATTCTTAGATAAACAATTTATATTTTTACTAAATCCTTTGAATTGATGTTTTAGGCTTGAGTTATGCATAAAGATCTATTATTAACAAATAAATAAGAAATAGTTGTAAAATTAATTTTTTTTTAATAGTTATCTTTTGTATATTGAGTATTTTCTTTTCAATATAAGTTAAATAATATTTTATATATAAAAAGTTTCAGTTTGGAATTTTAATTATGTCAAGAGGTATAATCTATAGTAATAGTATGAAGAAGAAACATTTAATAATAATAAAAAATGTTGAGAATTAACATTCATTTTTAAAATATAGAAAAATCAAAATTTTAAAATATATATTAATGTTTGTAAATAAAATTTATTACAGTTTTCAAAGTAAAATATAAAATAAAAGAATTACTAGAATAATAATGGTAATTTTAAAGTTAGTATTGACATAGTGTGATGGTTTTAATGTGGTGTTATTGTTCTTGCTATAAGGTTCAAACCTCATTTGAGTATTAATGTTGGGGATGAGGTCATCCATTTGTGACCTCCCTGATTTGATCAAAAGTGTTTATATTTAAAAAATTCATAATTCTCAAAAAAATAAGAAAATCTGTGTTATGTAGTAAATAAAATAGTAGTAGCTTAAATGCATGTATTTAAAAAATGTTAAAAATGTAATGTAGAGATGCATATCTAACTTATCTCGTAAATTTAACTTTTAAATGGATTATTTCAAATATCTAACAATATTAAATTTATTTTAATTTAAAAATAAATTTGAATAAATATTTTATTTGTTTATTAGTAGGTTTTTTAAATTTATAAAATTGTGAAATAATAGATTAAAATCAAATTATATAGTTTTAAATTGATATTTATTAATTTATATTTTATAAATACTAGTTAGAAAATACTTAAATCACACCACCTTTTAATGTAGCATCTAACATCTTAATGTTATCTCAACAATTTTTCATTATCATGCTAATCTCCCTTCTCATTTACTACCTTTAGTTAATTCAATAACTTGTATAATTTAGTTAGTTAAACAAATGCTCATTAATTTATTCTAAAATAAATAAATCAATCCATTTACATACATTCTTCATTAAAAAAACATTATCCACTCATTTTCCATCATAACTCCTCCATGCTTCTCTTATGTTTTTAGTTTGTTCACAACCAATTAATGAAAATAAATAATTAAAAACAGCTAACTATCTTCACCCATTTAGAACCCACTAAAGAGTGTCATAACTCCTTTTTACTATTTTAGGCTATCAAGATTATCTACTTACTTTCAATCAATCTCTACTATTTATCCAAGTACAAATCCTCACCATTCATATTCCTATTCAAACATCTATAAATTCACTCCAATCTTTCATAAAAAGCCATTATTTCCAAAACTTAACATACACATGTAGAAATCTTGCATGTATCTTGAAACAATCACAATTCTATCACATTAAGAACAACTCCATACAACAAAGAAAATATCACCTTGTAAGTGAATTGAATTTTATTTATTTTGATTTTCTTTATGCTCTATATGAGATTATGTAGAAAGTTTAATATAATTTTAATTTCTTTACATTTTACTCTAAATTTTACACATACACAAAAGTCCATCTCATAAATATAAATTCAATTATATTGATTCTTATTGCTAATTAGAAAAGTCCATCTTTCATAGATATAAATCACTCTCCATTAACCCATAAATTCATTAAAGTAAAAAAAAAAAGCTATGAATAAATGAAAATTAAATTATAATTCTACAAAATTAATTCTTAAAAACCACTAATCATAAAATATAAACTACATAACTGAATTGCCATAAAATAACACATAAATTACAATATCTTCTAAAATATAGATAAAAACCTCCATCAATGATCTGTTTAATCATGTTTATTTTGATTTGTCTTTTGTTTTCTAAAATAAAATATAACTATACGACCCAAAAAAATTCCTTATTTTGATTTGAAGTGGCATTCTTATTCTCATTATTCTTCCATATTGGCCTTTTTCCTTGTCTCTAATCTCACAAGATAAGCAGCTAAAGTAGTTCCGCCCTATAACTGGTCATATGCTGTCCTTTTTCAAAGAAAGCTACATATAACCATTGTCTCATCACCCTCTAAATTTTCGAAATTATCTGAGATTTTTTATTATTATCTGTTGTCACTATGTAACAGCTTTCCCGTTCAATTATCCCACCAAGATTTCAAGTTGAAACGGCCAGCATACAAGATCAACTCCTATAAAAGAACACATCCTTAACTTAAATTATACTCAGGTTTTAATCAAAGGCCAAGTCGGAGCTGTGAATTTTCTTTGCTCAAGGTAAGGAGAAATCTATCATTATCTTCTTTTCTTTGTTTAATTGCAGGAGATTTTAGTTGGAGTCAGATTGGATTATAATGGCGATCTCATTTTCAGTATGAACATACTGCATTAACAGAAAATTAGGTCAAATTCTATTAAACTGATGGGCTGATATATCTATGGTTTGATGTTAAAAACAGGTGCATTATCCATGGACACAGAATCCTGTAAAGGCAAAGAAGTGGGTTCAGTGAGAAAAGAACGTAAGGTTCATTGGAAAAGCCTGAGTGATGGAGACATTATAATGTTATCGCCGGATGAAAGAAAAAACTGTCATTTCTCGGCAACAAAAGTAAAGTCTAATAGGAGAGCAGCCAAGGCAGAGAAAGGTTTTTTTGCTTCAATATTTTCAGTGTGCAAGAAAGCAGAAGTCTCTGAAAACAGAAAGATGAATAGGAAAAATGTGATTTCATCTCAACACAAACGCCCAAGCCAAGTTATGCCCAGGCCGAATTAAATGGGTCATCAGTAGGAGTAGATCTATGGAAACAAAGATTATGCTGAATCTTGTTTCAGTTACTTTTATTTCTTTCCTTCTAACTATTGTTCTAATTAGTTTTATCTCATTCCTTCTAGCATCATAGAGGGTTTCTTAAAAATGTTATTGAAATTTTTATAGGAGTTTTTATAAGATTGAAGTTTTCATAGATTTTTATAAATTAACAAGTTTAAAATTTTAGGTTTAAGTTCTAAAAATTTAAGAAAATGAGTGATCTCATGTTTATTTTATAGCAATATGGAATGTTAAATTTAGAATTATATAATTAAATTTAAAAAATGATTGGAAACATTTAAAAAATTATAGATGAATGATGTGTAGCAAATCATTAAAAAGTCAATGGCTGAGGTCCCATGACGGGGCTTCAATTTTTGCCGAAGTATTTTATCTATTCAATTGACAATTATTTACTTGATCTTGACTTAATTTAAGATATTTCTGATGGTCTTAACACTTTTTCTTAAATTCATATTTAATCATTGGCTTAGATGAAATCATGATAATATTGCCATTCTCCATCATTTTCTAGAGAAAAAAGTGTAAACTATGTGTTTAAGACTTGTATAAAAGAACATTACCCCTAGGTTATTACCATCATCAACATTCATTGTAATTTGAGGAAACAATCACTCTAAAATAATGTATTTGTTAGATCTTAGGTTTATGTCAATTATATGTCTACTACATCAACCCTTACATTACTTATATTAAAATGCTAGTTACTTTTATATACTTTATCTTCTACTCTAGAATTTGTTACATTTTAATCTAAATGATTAATTATTGATGCAAATTAGGCTCTAGGAAAATAATTAATGACTGTCAAAAAATAAAAAATAAAAAAAAATACATGCACAAGGTTGAAACACAAATAGTGGATGGGGAAAAAGACTGTATTGAATAAAAAAAAGCTTCATTACATGTGTCACAAGACCAAACCAATTATGTACAAATTGATCTCTATTCTTGATAAAATTTTGTAGACTTAATCCATTGAGAGATCATTTTATTTAGATTGAAATGTGTTTATATACATAACAAGGACCCAAAATGACTTGTTATAATTTCCAATAAATTGTGATGACCCTCTAAACTCATTAGTTGTTACAATTGTAGGTTTTTTTGTTTTATCCAAATCAATTCCTAGATAGAATTTTTGGGACACGTAACATGCAATATTTCGTGTCAAGTAATATATTTTTGCTTGACATCATTTTGGTTTGCATTTAGATTATCTCATAGCTAGGGTTATGTAGACTCTAGAACCTTAACATGTGTATGTGATGAAAGAAACTATCTATCTAATTGATCCTAGACAAATGTCAATATGATGTGAATTCTAAATAGAAAATATATTTGAATTTTAAAATTGGAAACAATAAATTGTTTTTCCTTCTAATGAATACAAAAAATAATTTGAGGAATAGTTACTCAATCCAACTTTAGAAAGATTTAACATTATGATCCATGTCAATTGAAGTCTTAAAAAACTTGTAGGTTAAAAGTATAATTAGGTGTAGGATTTAGACCTGTTTATTTTCTATTCATTACTCAAAAAGAGGTTCAATGATGGAAAGGTAAAGGTTATTTTCACAATGTACACTTCCCATATGTTGATATTATTTTCAATCCTCATTTCAATTATGACATCAAAGTTTAATACTTTGCTACATTAATTGGCATTAGATGTTGTATATGAAATCAAGTTGTTATTGCTCACTTTAGAGGAATCCTTAATGACTGTTAAGTGTGTTGGTCATATGAAGGTGCAACCAAATTTCACTATATCTTTAGATGACAAATTTATTACTTCAATTTTATATTTAATTCTAGAAATAAAAGATGTTGAGATCCAGCTAAAATTTGTATATTCAACCATACGAGGTCATTTTGTTTATATATTGCTTAATACTATTTTTCCTCATTCATCTTTTCTAGTGGGGGTAACTTATTCACAAGGTAGTTTAAACCTTTTAGAATATGAGAGGCATATTGATCATATAAGATAATTTCCAATCATAGATAGGTTAATCAATGAATAAAATCATCCTAGATTTAGAGATCTAGATGTCCCAAATTCTTCCAGATGATCTATTACTCCCAAGATGCAAATTAAACAATTAACTACAATAGATTTAATAATATATTCTAAGTAAACAATATTGGAGAAAGAAATTGAAGAAGAGGCACCAAGAAAATATTTTAAGAAAACTCCTAGAAGCTATTCTTTATCGAGGCATATTCCTAGTTCTCTCAATAAGCCATACTTTGATTATAACCCAAAAGAATCTCTAAGTTCTTCCAATCACTATCCTTATAAAAAAAAATATATTACTCCTTATCCTTCTAGATCATCCATGGCTAAACTATCATATTTAAGCAGTAATCTAGAATTGATGGATTCTCTAGCTAGACAAGTTAGTCTAAAATGGATTTAACTCCAAAGGAAGAAAAACATAAAGATGAAAAGGGAAAAGACATAAATATCACTAAAATTCTTAAAAACAGAAGTATGATGAAAGAATCCCTTCCAAGATCAAATACTGAAAGGAAATCTAGATTCAATCTAGGAATTGAAGGCAAAAAAGAAGAAATCACCAGTTATGAACTTGGCAGATGGGAAAATCTTAAGACTTTTATTGTCATAAATGAATATAATAAATTATGGGGAATATATGAATCAAGATGATATACTGGGATAGGAAAGAAACATAAAAAATTTAGAAACTTAGAGAAACTGGATAGCTGACTGAGAGGTTTTTGTAGAAGAAAAAATTGATGATTTACCAGTAGATGTAAAGAACAGTTTATATTTTAGTAGCATGACTAGTAATAGAACTTAGAGGATTGAAAATATGTCATCTCCATTCTTGAATGACACTTCAATACTTTCACATCAGGTAAAATGAATGAGCACTTCAATCATTTTCTTATACAATAGTCAGTTAAAGGATGAATCATATATAAACCAAATATATGACAATCAACATAATTATGAAAAAAAGAGAAAATAAGGCTACTGATACAAAGGTATTGATAGATATTGTATATATGAAAATAGATAAAGACATGTCTTATGTAAATAAGATATGAGTGGCTCAAGTTGAGCATGGTAGCTCAGAAGAAGAACATAGAAAATAAATCCCACAAAAAGGGGGAAAAAATATTATAGTTCAACAAAGAAAAATATTGTTTTATGATGAACCTGAAGAACCCATGCCTATTCCTCTAGCACCAATCCAAAAATCAAGTCCATCTAAGGCCAAAGAACATTCACATGTAGTAACATATAAGGATTGGATGGTAGAAGTAGGAATTACTGAGGAAATTGATGAGCCCATATTTGTTGATGAACATGCTTGTACAAAAAAGCCATCTAATATGGAATTAGTTTTTCAGTTTTATGTTAGTTTGGATGTTGATTGAAATAATTATTTTGTAAATATTTTTGTATATAGTTTTTATCTTGATGAAGTGCAAGTTTTTGAAGAATAGGAAAAAGTTGCTATAGTAAAAATTGTGCCTTATTATGAACAAAAAGAGCCTCTAAATGAAAATACTCATCTTGAACAATTGAGACCCCATGCTACATTAGGATATATCTTAAAAAAAGATCAACTTGTTGACCCATATGATGTTATTTGCACTTGGACTAACACATTAGAAAACTATTTTGATACAAAAGGTACATGGAATGACCCAACCAAAATTGTATATGCATCCTACCTATTATCACGAAAGTTAAGACATTGGTGGAATGGACTCCCAGAGCATGGCCCCTCTACTAATATTGATGAAGATACTTATATAGTAAAATATTTAGACATAGGTAGAGAGGATATTTATAATGTCAATTTTGGTCAAATCAAATTATTTCTTCTTGATATATTTTATGGAGATATGAAAAATACTCCAACAAAAGAGAAAAATATTTTATTCAAAATCAAACTCAAAAACTTGAGATTATTTCACAAATATAATTTAGTTTTTGAGAAATATCTAATTGTAGCTAAATTTCAAATTTGATGTCTCTACAAAGAAATATTATTTAAATTCTCTACCATGTGATCTAGGTAGTTGGGATAAAGATTATATAGTTGTGAACCAATGAAAATAGGTGTCCACCTTTTAGGAGATGGAACTTTGGGACCTATTTCATGCTTTAGTTCATTAGGAATCTAGAATCCTCAACCAATCGACTTGATTGAGGAATGGGCTAAGGGTTCCTTGGTGTAATTGAGAAATGTAAACATGTATGCACAAAACCCTAGAAACTTGAAAAAATGAAATCAAATTAACAAAAAGGATGAAACAAGAAAGTACCTAGAGGAGTGAAAATTTCTAAAAAAGGCTTGAAAACCCTGAAAACTGCTATTTTAGATTACAATGTGGTGCAGTCGAGACTATAGGGTCTTACTAGACTATCTAATCTCACAACCAACACAAACACACACACACAATAAGATCAAAATAACCACACATGAGAATAAATATCTTCTTATTACTCAAGAATAGAGATACATTTAGATATTCTCTTCAGAGCATTACTCTATGTATTCTTTCACTGCTTTTGACCCCTTCTCTATCCTACTCTACTCTAGACTCTATTATATTCTTCCCTACTGCTAACACAACACATAGTTCTATTATTCCTTCAAGTTGGCCATGCATGTTCTTGATCTCAAGTTGAAGTTTCTAGAATAGAATAATCATCAGATTGTTCATCTTTATCAATAGCTCATAGATTCAACCAATTGAGTTGGATTCCATAACAACGATGTGGACATCTAATGAATCTTGTTTTGCCATGTACCACCACAATTGAATACTACAAGAAACATACCACATGTGCCACTGAGACTAACCATCACTCCATCGTAGATACCCCAACTCACCTCTCATCGAAATGGAGAAGTCCCATCGACGAGCACCACACACACAAATCATCGCCCTATAGGATATACTTAGGTTTGAGCCCCATTGATACCACCATGTCACATTGAACAAACACATCAAAGCATTGGGGAGATAGAAAAGAGGGTTCCAATGATAGAACACACTCTCACTGATGAAGAACACTAAACACCATGCACATCAGGCCATCATTGAGACTACCCACCACATCTCCGTGATAGACACTAGTCCCACCAATGACACCCATTGTCAGACTATCGGTGGGATAGGAGAGCTTGTCCCACCGATAAGAGGTCCTCTCGTCGAAGACAAAGAAAAACCATTGATGCATCATTGGAACCTAACAAAACGTCTATCCAATGAAACTAAGTATCGCCAATAGAACATGTAACCCAAAAATTTGATCAAACATATCACAAGAGAATGATGCAAAATTATTCTTGGCCTTGGATGTTCCTACATTAGACACCCAAGGTTGGAGAAATGTTCCATGAGTGAAGAGTGAAGAACATTTGGGCTAGTCTAGAACTGACAATCCAAACTGAACCAGCTCATGAACCTTCAACCAAGATGCTTCATCCATTAATTTTCCTTTGCAATGGACTAAGTACTCCATGTACTCCTTTCCACATGTATTCTTCGCAATTGTCTACTTCTTCAGTTTGCTTCTCTAATAGTTGATCCACCCAATCAGTATTAACAAACGAGTGTGGTTGAGTACTTTTCCCACTATCAAAATGATTGTACAGCTCACTAACATTGAAGATAGGAGATATGTCTATATTTTTTGGAAGCTCAAATTCATATGCATTGGTTGAAAACTTACGTAGGATCTGGCAAGGACCGATCTTTTTCCATTTTAACTTATTGTAGGTTCCCTATGGAAACCTCTACTTTCTTAAATGAACCCATACCAGCTCTCCAATTTGAAATTCCTACTCTCTTCTATGATGGTCAACAAACTCCTTATACTTAGCAGTGTTCTTTTCTAGCTTTTCTTTCACCTTTGTATGCAAATATTTTATATATTCTACAAAATCCTCCACCACAACACTTGTCTTCACTAGGTTTGCACTATCTTTGAGTTCATTTATCCTCCTAGGGCTGAAACCATACACCACATTGAATGAACATTTTCCAATACTCTTGTTTATTGAATTATTATAGGCAAAATTTTCTTGTGACAACAAAAAATCCCATTGCTTTGGTTTGTCACCAATCAAACATCAAAGAAGATTACCCAAACTCTTGTTCACAACTTCAATTTGTCCATCTATCTATGGATGGTAGGTTGAAATAAAACCCAAAATGTGTACCTAATTTCTTCCACATTGTATGCCAAAAATGACAAAAAAAATTTGTATCCTAATTAGATATGATACTCTTAGGAAATCCATGCAACCAAACTTGCTATGTGTGAAGCGTCACTAGTTTTTTGACATGGAATAAAATGAGCCATTTTTGAAAATCTATCAACAACCACAAAAACTAAATCATCACCTCTTTGAGTTCGAGGCAATCCCAAAACAAAATCCATATTGATGTGTTCCCACGGTCTCTCTAGAATCGGTAATGGCTGATACAGTCCGGTATTTTGCTTCATACCCTTCACATGTTGACAAATTTTGCATCCTTGTACCATTTTTTGGACATCCACACTCATTCCTAGCCAATAATATCTTTCTTTTAACAATGTAGTTGTCTTATCTATTCCAAAATTTCCTCCTAATCCACCACTATGCTTTTGTCCAATGATATTCTCCCTCGTGGAGCCTCTCAGTAGACACAACTTCTTCTCTTTGAACAAAAAGTTCTCTTGAATGAAATATTCCATTCATGGAGTTCAATCCACTTTAGTTGGATTCTTACATGCTAACCATGCCTCCCTAAAATCTAGGTCATGCTCATACAACTCACCCAATGCATCAAAGCAAACAACACTCACTCTCATCTCATTCAACAACAAAGTTCTTCTACTTAATGTGTCAATGAACCTATTGGATTTACCACCTCTATGTTTCAACACAAAAGAATAACTTTGTAAGAATTCAACCCACTTTAGATTCATCTAATTCAACTCACCTTGGTTGTTTATGAATTGCAGGGCATGATGATCTATATACAACACAAATTCTTTCAGTAATAAATAATGCCTCCACTTCTTGAGCGCTTGCACAGTTACATAGAACTCTTGATCATACATTGAATATTTCCTCTTGGCTTCATTCAACTTCTCATTGAAGTAGGCAACTGGTCTTCCTTCCTGATTGAGAACTCCTCCAATTGTTGTTCCACTTGCATCACAATCTACCTAGAAATTTTTTCCAAAGTTTGGTAACACCAACACTAGATGCTCTACCACCTTGTTTTTCAATAGCTAAAAACTCTTTTCTGCTGCAGTTGTCCATTGTAACTCTTTTCTAGTCCCCTTCATTGTCTTTGTAATGGGATCACATATCTCACTAAAATTTCTTATGAAATTCCTATAGAAACTTTCCAACCCATGAAAACTACGAGCTTCAAAAGTACTCTTTGGCGATGGCCACTCAGCAATAGCCTTTACTTTTTGAGGATCCATTTTTAGTCCTTCCTCAGAAATCACAAATCCCAAGTATACCAACTCCTTCTTCATGAAAATACACTTTTTCCAATTCACCATTAACTTTTATTCCTTTAATCTTTGCAAAAAATATCTAACATGTTCTAAATGTTATTCTTTGGTTTTACTGAATATTAAAATATCATTGAGATAAACTATGACAAACTTACCAAGATAGGGCTTCAACACCTGATTCATTAGTCTCATGAATGTATTGGGTGAATTTTTCAATCCAAACGACATGACCAAGTCACTCATACAGTCCATCCTTTGTATTGAATACTGTTTTCCACTCATCCCCCTCACAAATTCTAATTTGATGATAACCAGTTTTTAGATCAATCTTTGTGAAATACCTTGCTCTACTCAAATAGTCTATTAAATCATCCATTCTTGGTAATGGAAATCTATATTTGATGGTGATCTTATTGATTGTATGGGATTTTATACACATCCTCCATTCACCTACCTTCTTAGGCACTAATACAGTAGGTAAAATGCATGGACTGAGACTCTCCCTAATCAAACCTTTGTCCAACAACTCCTGGACTTGTCTATTTACCTCTTCATTCTCTTGTGGTGGCGTCCTATATAGTGCCTTGCTTGAAAAACTCACACCTAGAATCAAATCCATATAGTGACTAATTTATCTCACTGATGGTAGTCCATATGGTAACTCCATCAATATGCCAACATACTCATCCATCAACTCTTGAATTTCTACTGATAGTTTTTCTTCATTTATTGTTGTCATGTTCTGAGGTGGTCGTGCTACCACTGCATAACAAACATCATCCTTCTTCAGATCCATCAAGAACTGCTTTTTAGTGACAAAACACACCTTGGAAGTACCCTATGTGTCTTCATCCTTATCCTTCATTGAATTCAAAGTAAATTCCTGACCATCCTTCTTAATGGTATATGTATTATTCTTACCATCATGAACAACTTGACGGTCAAACTACCATGGTCTTCCCAACAAAATATAACATGCATCCATTGGCATTACATCAAAAAGTATTTCATCCTTGTACTTACCAATCTGAAAATTAACCAAACATTATTCTCTTACCAATAATTGATGATCCTTCTACAACCATGAAACCTTGTATGGATTGGGATGCTTCAGCCATTTCAGCTTCAACTTTCTCACCATTTTGTTAGACACAATTTTTTCTATGCTACCATTGTCTACAATCACTTTACAACACTTACCACTCAACTTGCATTTGGTTCTAAACAAGTTCGTTCTCTATATCGGTTCTGCTTCTACCTTCTTAGGACTTAACAAAATCTTCCTTATCATCAAGGATTCTCCATCTTCTAGGTCTTATGCATGCTTTAAAGTTTCCATTAATGCATCTTCCACTTGGGCCACATGTAGTTTGGCCTCCTTTCCTTTTCCTCCACCTTGAACTTGTGGGAATTTAAAGGACTTGTGCCCAATATCTCCACATTTGTAGCATGTAACAGTGAATCCTCTACCTCTTCCTCTTCCAAAACTACCTCTTCCTCGAGATGACTCCCCTTTTCCATGAAAATATCCTCTACCTCTCATGTCTTGAAAGGTACCTTCTCCATCATGCTTGGTAGAATATCCTCTTCCACTACTGCTCTATCCTCAGCCATGGGCATTCCTGCCTCTATGTCTATTATTGCCTTGTTGCTTTATGTTTAATTTCTCCTTAGTTTTCAAGGCATATTGATAAGCCTCTTCCACATTCTACAACTTGAGCAAACTTACTTCTTCTTGAATGGACACTCATAGACCATTTAGGTATCTTGCAACTTGCTCAACCTTTTCCTCATTGTGGTCTACTCGAATGTACTCAATCGATAGAACTCTCCAATGTACTCCTTTACACTAGTCTATCTCTGCTTTAGGTTCTATAATTTCCTAAACAGACTTATCTAATAATCTGCAGGAATGAACTTTGATTTCAATTTGATCACCATGCAGTCTAATGATTTTATCTTCTCCTTACCGAGCTCCTTTGTCTATCAGTTTGCAAATGATCCCACTATAAGGATGCATGACCTTTTAATTTTTTGTAGGAATATTTCACCTTCTTGTCATCTTTGGTACCTTCAAACTTGAAGTTATAAACTCCATCTTAGTAAATCCAATAGTTCATCGGAATTCAAGTTCCCTTTGTACTCAGGAGGGTCAAAATGGGGTCTGGTGTTTATTTGGGTTAGGGCTCGAATGAACCTCTCTTCCCCTCGATCAAGTTTTTGTTGTTCTCCTCCAGCTTCATCTTGTTCTTCTTCCTCTTCATCACTCATTTCATTAACATGATGACCTCTTCACTATGCATTTTTGATAGCCTCTAATTTCGCTATAATCCCTCTCTACATTTCCACTAGGGTAGATCTATTTCTCTTCATGCCCCTTGTCCTCTGCCTCATCCTCTTTGTGCCATCTTACACAAGTCCTCTATAGCTGCAAGTCTCCTTTCTTACCTGCAACAAATTCTCTATAGGACTTGATAATCACTTGAAACCTTCCCAAGAGGAACTTGCTCTAATACCACTTGGTGCAGTTGAGACCGAAGCATTTTTCCTAACTATCTGATCTCATAGCCAACACAAACACACATACACACACATAGGAAGATAAAAAATAACTACACAGGAGAACAAATATCTTCTTATTAATTAATAATAAAGATACATTAATATATTCTCTTTAGAGCATCAGTCTATGTTTTCTTTCACTAATCTCGACCCCTTCTCTATCCTACTCTACTCTACTCTATTCTGCCCTACTGCTAACACTACACATAGTTCTCTTATTCCTTTAGGTTGGCCATGCACATTCCTACTCTCAAGTCAAAGTTTCTAGAATGGAATAATCATCAGATTGCTCATTATTATCAATAGCTCATAGAGTTGACCAATGGAGTTGGATTCCACAACAATGATGTGGAAATCCAATGAATCTCGTTCTGCCACATACCATCATTGACCAATGCAAGAAACATATCACACGTGCCACCAAGACTGACCATCGCTCCATCATAAAGACCCTAGCTCACCTCCCACCAAAATGGAGAAGTCCCATTGACAAGCACCACGCATACCAATCATCGACCTATTAGGGAGACTCAGGTTCGAGTCCCACTGTTACCACCATGTCACACCAAATAAACACATCGAAGCATTGGGGAGATAGAAGAGAGGGTCTCAATGATAGAAAACACTCTCATCGATGGAGAACACCAAGAACACCGAACACCATGCACATTGGCCCATCGTTGGGACTACCCACCATGTCTCAGTGATAGACACTAGTCCCATCGATGACATGCACTATCGGAGTATTAGTGGGATAGGAGACCTTGTCCTATCGATAAGAGGTCCTCTCGCCAAAGGAAAAGAAAAACCATTGATGCATCACTAGAACCTAACAAAATGTCCCTCCGATGGAACTAAGTCTCACCGATAGAACATGTAACCCAAAAATTTGATCAAACATCAAAAGAGAACGATGCAAGATTGTTCTTGGCACTGGGTGCTCCTACATCACAATAGTACTGATACACCAGACTGGGAGATTTAGTCCCAGTTTAGGGTTTCTGGGTAGAATCTAGAATCTTCTGGTGACTAAACATGATCTATAGAAAGATGCCAAAAGGGTAATATTAGGAGTAATATGACTAGTAGGGTGATTTAGTCCTGTTACTAGGGTTTGACTGATATTTCTATAGCCTCTAGTGATATTTTGTAGCTTTCTTCTTGTTTGATTTTCAAACTTGAAAGTTTGAATTATGACCTGTAGGTGAGTTTCTGTGAAGATGACAACTTTGACAGCTTTTGCAACTTTGTCTTCAAAGGATCTTCAAGCTCTAATTCACCTAGATCTACAAACACACATCAAGAGAGATTTTTTTTTTGGTTAGGGAATAGGAGTTTGCCTTGGTCAAACCCCAATTTGGTAATTGAACATTAAAATGAAATAGAAAAGCATGAGGAAATGATGAATGAATAAATGCAATGTTGCAAATCACCAAACCCTTGAAATAAAGGCTGCAAACTTGTGTGAAATGACTTCAATGGATGTGGATCTTGACTCTTGATTGTTGATATGAGATAATTTCTTTGAATGCTTTCTTGAATCATTAAAACCTACATTGAAAATGTTATCTCACACACATGATGCATGATGAATTTGACATGTTGCTTGAATCGTGGATGTTGCTCTAAATGCTTGATGATTTGATCTTGAATACTCTCTCAAATTTTCTAGGAGAAATTATGTGAAATTTTCTTGTATTTATACTTGTTTATGCCTAATTTCCTTAGATTACAACACTACACGCTGACATCATATCTAGGATAATAAAATCATACCAATAATTTGAATTAAAATAGGTCCAAGTTAAAGTGAGACTCATATGCTAGGTTGGGTGTATGAGTCCCAGTGGCCTAAACTTGGGACACAAACTTCAAGAATTGTTCAATGTGATATTTAAAATTGGGTCCCGAGACCTAGGTGGGACCCATACACCCAAAGGGGCATATGAGTCCTAGATCCCTAGATCTGGAACACAACCAAAAACATTAAATTATGATTTCTCATTTGTTAAATTTGTCAAACTCACACTAAAGTAGAAAAATTCCTATCAAGAGGGGTTCAAGTATACAAATGCTAGTGAGATAGGATGACAATAGCCAAGAGGGTTGCACAAGCCCTAAGGATCAAGATCCTATGGTAGACCAACATAGGCACAAAAAAACACACATGTGAATGATGTATGAAGCAACAGAAAAGTACAAGCATACACTATCAAAGACATAAGGAAGAAAGAAGAAGGAAAAAGAGAGAGTGGATCAAGCCTCGATAGTCTATCCAACATGATGTGGACTAGGTCTATGATATTTGTCCAAAAAATGTTTAAAAACTTGGAACACGATGTCCACCATGCAAAAAAATGCACGCTCACAAGGGCTAGTGGAATCTAGTATCCACTAGGTGAGCCCCCAAAGACACATATGCATGTGGCTGGTATGTGCTCACACACATAAGCAAGTGGCTATAGGAAGTCATGCCTAAGTTTGGCTCCCATACATACTAACCATACCAAAGCTATACCTCTAGATAACTTTAATAAGGCACCACACAACATGAGCAACATGATTCATGAGGCAAGAAAAAATTCATATGCTAACATCCATCAACATACAAGATGGCTCCACAGGCAAGTAATGTGTGTTATGTAAGGTGGCCATATAATGGTTATTGTAAATGCAAAATAGTGTACAATACATTCAAAAGGGTTTTGCTTAGTTCATGTAAGGTCTCAACTTAGGGAACATTGTAACTAATTTCTCCAAAAGAGGACCAATCAAAGAATAGAAGTTTCACAACTTATTGATCCTAATTTCTCTAGATGTTCTATTGATCCTAATTTATTGTTTTGTACTAAAGCTATGATTTATTCTAATGTGATTATGTAGATTTTGGTGCAAGCCAAGAAGATTACAATATAAGTTGCACATCTTCAAGTGCTACTAGATCATTAGGGTAATGTCTTGTGTGCTATTGCCAAAATTTCCTCTAACTCCTACCTCTAGTTGAGGTTGTTCTCCTCCTCAAGGGCATGATTGAGGGTATAGTCATTCTAGTTGTGGCAACTAGGATGCTCATTCTCAAGCTTCTCCACCTCCTATAAGAAGAGATTTTGCTCAATGAGGATGCTCACAACCCACTTCTCATTATTTTACTTATGCCCTAGCATTTGGCCATGCGATTAAAGATTGGTTGGACTCTTGCAAAATCCCTTGGTTGATTTTCACTATTTCTCATGTTTGTGATGTTGCTAGAGCTGAAAAGGATGATGATGTTAATGATAGTTGGTATCCTTCTATAGATACTTTAAACCTTTCTAGTGTACAGAATAAATCAAATGACTAGGACCCACCTCCTCCTTCTAGTGCTCTTGTTCTTGTCACATAGTGACATTTTTTTAATTAGATTTTGTTCTAGATGTTTCCCCATTTTGAACTCTTGAGAGATGACTCTTTCCCTTTTTTCAGGTATATGCAAATCTATTTTATAAATGATAATATAACCTCGTATTCATCAAATATATATCTATATAAACGAGGAAAGCTAATCGCTCGCTGTTGGAGATTTTTCCTTGTCTCTCTCTAACAAAGACATTGTCTATATCGATTTCTGACCTTACAAGATACGCAATACTTCCACCGTATTCTACATTACGCTACATATAATTATGTTGTTTCCTCAGCCTCTAATTTTTCGAAATTATCTGAGAGTTTAGATTGTTATCTGTTGTCTTTATGGAACAGCTTATGAATTATCCTGCACAGGTGTTCACAGGTGTAACAGCCTGCACACAACATTACCTCCTATAAGAAAGCAAATCAGAGACCAAATCGAAGGAGTGATTGCTTAAGGTAATAAGAAATCTATCATGATTCTTAATTACAAAGAGTTCATTGGAAGACAGAAAAGCTGTTTAATGATTGCAAAGACAAATTCCTGTAGACAATTAGGTCATATTCAATAAAACTGATGATCTAATATATTTATGATTTGATGTTAAAGCAGGGGCAATTTCAATGGAGACAGAATACTGTGAAGGCGAAGAGGTCGTTCCAGTAAAAGGAAATCGTAAAGTTCACTGGAAAAACCTGAGTGATGGAGATATCATAATGTTATCGCCAGAAGACAGGAAAAACTGTCATTTCTCAGCGAGAAAAGTAAGGTCTAATTTGAGAGCAGCTAAGGCAAAGAAAGGTTTAATGACCTCAATCTTGTCAGTGTGTAGGAAAACCGAAGTCTCTGAAAAGGAGACCATCAATAGAAAAAATATGATTTCATCTCAACACAAACGCCCAGTCCGGCGTGAAAGAGATGAAAGTAAAAAGTATGCCCAAGCCAAATTAAAGTAAAAGTATGCCGGATGGCAGGGATCTGCCTTTGTTTTGTTTTTTAATGTTTTCTGTTTTCTGAACGCTGATCATATGACTCTTTGAATGTGCTTTCTTACCATCCATCTTTGGGAAATCCTAATACCATTATGACGGTGCTTGTTTTAGTTACTTTTATTTCTTTCCTTCACTGACATCTAGTGTTGTTTAGAAAGCATGGCTAAACTGTTATGGCTATATTGTCATTCTGGTCTTTTAATTTGCTCGATCTTTGTATGTCTCTTTTTAAACTTCTATATCCATTAAAACTGTTATAAACATGCTATCATGAACAAGTGGGTCTGCTAATATGACGCTTAATTCAATAAAAGAAAAAGTATTCAATCTACGCAGGAGGGGAAGGGTTTAAAAAATTAACATACCTTTATAATCGTAATGGTTCTTTTTCATTGGATCTGAGTTTGTTGTTTTATCATTTGTGATGTTATTTTTGAGTTTGGTGTCTATTTTATCATAGATTTCTTTTTCTTGTTTTTTTTTATGTTTTATCTTGGTATACAAGATTTTACGATCTTTTCAAAATCTTTTCAGATTCAGAATTCTATCTGAAAACATTTATCTAATAAAAAATATTTAAAATGATTCAAAAAGAGACAAGGCACAAACATTTTAGACTTGAAAACATTAAGTTTATTGTTTTGTAAATTAATATTAAATAAAATTGCTCGCTTAGTATTGACACTAACTGACCTCCTAAGATTGCATTACAAATAATGCATTTGTATATAGATCTTGAAAAAATGGAGCATATAAATGAAGAACATAAAAACTCATCTTGATTTGTGAACTCCTCTAAGACAATAGAAAGACATTATAACCCAAATAACATAACTTTTATGGTAATAATTGTACACATTTATGTTACTATTTGAAGCATAAATTTATAGTTATAATTTGAGGCTTGGCATTCTAAAAGAATTGAAAAATCTTTTAGAACATTTAAGTAATAGTACAATCCAAGTCTTTATAGCTGCACAAACATTGATATTTATAGAAGGTAAAAGTGTTAGAAATAGATTCAAAATTCAATCAATTAAGATAGGAGATAGGGGATCAAAATGTTTTCTAATTATTCAGATTATAAATATAAGAAGAAATATATTCATTGATTGACATTCAAGGTTCATCATAGATGCATCTTTCTGAGATAATTTCACTTTCAAAATTTTTATGGAAACTTTTTCACAAAAACAACAATTGGATTGGTATGCAAGAACTCCATTTTCTAAAATTCGATTGGAAGACCATCTATGCCTGGGCTTTCTTCTAAGGCCATGCAAAGAAGAGCTTCGTCTAATTCCTCTATGGTGAGAGGATGGTCAAGAAATTTGTTGTAATCAAAATCAAATTTATTGGGAATACAACCTGCAACACTTTATTCAAGAAAGGGAAGAAGGATGTCATCTTTAGATTCATTAGTAAAAAGGTTTTGAAATGATCATAGAAGGTTTCATAATGTCAATATGATTGTTTTGCAAGCTACCATCAGCAGATCTAATAGTTGAGATGTATTCACTTTTGTTTTATATTTAATGTATTGAAAGAAGAATTTAAATCCACGTCTTCATATTTAATCTATTCTAATATGGCCCAAGTTTGAGTACCCCTACCTTGTAAATTGTGATCTTTTGAAGCTGATTTTCAGCATTGGCCACCAACTGTTGTATGATGATATTGTGAGGATTGTAAATTAAAAGTGAGTGACTGTGTTCTAGCTGGCCATTGAGAGTTTTCTCAAGTTTGTGATGTTTAGTTATTGTTCTCCTACCATTGTCACAAAGAAAGGTAGTAAATTTAGCAACCACCTTTTCCCACCAAATGATCTAATTTCCAAGTTAGGGTTTTGCTTTTTCCTTCCAAATCGTTAAGAGGCCATCTACACAATCTTGAATTTTTAAGGTAGGAAACATTTAACTTGAAAGAGAGATATTTTTGGATGGGGTGGAGTTAGGAAAGGAAAGGGTGGTGAGGATGGGAATATGGTCAGATAGGGTAGAAAATAGATCAAGAGAAACAAGATGATCTTCTAGAGAAGGATTAATTGGGTAGTTGGTAAAGATATAAAATTGGTCTAGTTGGCTCAGCTTACTAAGGGGACCTTCATGACAATTGCTCCAAGTAAACCAATGAGGCATGTGAAGGATTCTTTTCCCAAGTAGAGGGTTGTAGATCCCAAGGGATTTTATTGCTAAAGTCTAAGCCTCAAGCTCTAGGGTAGATTTAAATGAGCAAGAGAATACCAACTATGATCAAAGGGGTGCTCAACCAAGTTAAAATCACCCCGAAAAACCTATTTAGCAATAGGAAGATTGTTGTCTAGATAACCATTCCCAAAGGGCGGTCCTTTCGGTTTACAATTAGGAGTCTAAATAGAGTAGAATCCTACAATCATATTCTTAAGGAGAATGGTTACCCAAACATAATGGTTATTAGGATCAACATGAGTAGCCACAATATACTTAGTAAGCTATGGAGCAAGGCCCAAAACCACCCCACTACTACCATCAAGATGGTTGGTATGAAAGAAATGGGCCTCAAGCCAAATATTGTCTAGGGCCATATTAAGGTGGACTACACCAACATTCACTTCTTGGAGCATAAGAACATCAGTTTGATTACTCTAAATAGAGTGTTTGACATGAAACTTTCATGTAAGAATAGTTGGTCCCCACATGTTCTAGGATTGAATTTTGCACTTCATTGGGTAGAGTCAAGGTAGTCTTCCTTGGTTGATTGTAATACATTAAACTAATTTATAAATGCACCATCGTGAGTATCCATCATAATATTTTTCATTAGAGACTTAGTGAGGGGATCATGCTCCATAGGCATACGGGAAGTGTTTTGGAGATGAACCTTAATAGGATTAGTTGACTGAAGTGGGGGATTGGATTCAACCAAAGGCTTGTTGTTGCAATGGAGGGGGGTTCTTTTAGTGGCTAGACTAAGATGATAAAATCACAACTTTAAAGGATGGGATTTTACATGCGGGGTGTGAGTGGCTAAGAGAGGTGTGTGATGGGTGAGAAGAAGGGGATTTAGTGACAAGAGGGGATTTGTGGCTACCCAAAGAAGAGGAAGGTTGTAAAGGGAGGGAGACCTTGGAAAAGGTTTACAAATTTACTTCAGATGGAGTAGTGGCAACATGGGTAATATCAGAGCAAGGTGAGGTAACTTTGGGTTTACAAAAGGGACAAGCACAGATTAGGTGCTCATCTCTGTGGTAGTAAAAATAAGCATTTGGTTTCTTGAGATAAACAAGACACTATTCAACTTTAGTGTCTAGCCCAAGGTTGGTTGAACTAGGTAGGGATTTAGTTAGGTCCATTTCAATACTTGCTCTAGGGTGAGAATGTAGGCTTACCCATTTATCTAAGTGTTATTTGCACCATAGAACCTGGCCCAATTGTGCTATAATATCTTGTAGGAAGGGATGAAAGACAAGGTTAAGGAAGGGAAATTTGAGCCACATGGGATATCTTGATTTGGTTACACCTTTTGGGTGGAAGTCAAGGTCCAAGCTTGTAAGTAATAGGTCTAGGCACAAATAATCCAAAAACTATATTACAATATTAAATGAACATGTTGAAGATCTAAAAAGGTGCAAGTTACATAACCCTTGCATAGACCCCTAAAGGATTCAATTGATAGATCCTTGATTTCCTAATTATTACATGCCTACTTAAAGAAGCATTGTTCTGATGGAATGGCCCTTAAAAAAGAACACCTTAAAAAGAACAAAACTATAGTTTTTCTTTACATTCTAAAATGACATTAACAATTCCATCAAGTAAGGAAAATAATATCATTTTACCTTCATGCTCTTTAGTGAGTGACGTGGTTGAATCTGGAGCCATTGAAGTGGTGACATCATAGGTTTTAGGTTTTTGATAGATGGGTGCAAATTTAGTTGTGACGGCCCATGAGTACCTCTGATAATCATAGTTTCCATGTTTTCTAGCATGAGGGGTGTTAGTTCCAATGTGGCTCCTATAGTGGTTTTATTAGTTTCAGACCCTCCTCATTCCCTAGATTTTTTTTCACACTTTTTGGCTTGATTTTCAAAATTATGTGGGCTCTAGGGTTGACTAGCTAGGCAAAATTAGGATCTTGAGTGCTTTCTAGCACAAATGACTGAGAAATTGCTCATGATTTTGGTGCCAATAGGGAAAAGGCTAGGGTTCATGGATTTGTAAATTGTAGAGATACACCTTTTCTCTTTCAATGTTCTAAAGTAAATAGTTGCTAAGGATAAATTTATAAAGGGACTTAGAGTTCACTAGATGTTAAATCTATGTGAATCTAGAACAAGACTCTCCATAAAATTCATGAAAGAAAATCTTGGTTCTTGAATAAAGGTGCCTCTATACTTGATATCTTTAAGCATAGTGACTTGAAATCAATGGTGAATAGGAATATATAAATGTATTTCTTCCATTGGCTATGTTTGAAAAATATTCAACATCTAAATAGCAAGTGGACCTCAAAAAAAAGAAACAAAAAAAACAAGTGTACCTCAAAGTTGAAACTTGACTTCAAATTTCAATCTTCAAATTTCAAGCAAACAAGAATTAATCCTTGTTAGAAGAGATAAATTAGATAAAACATGGCAAAACAATAAAACAAAAGAATTATCAAAATAGTAATTTTTAACTAAAATTATGTCATGGAGTAAATAAAATAGTAGTATCTTAAATGCATCCATTTAAAAGATTCAAAGATATAATGTCGAGACATATCTAATTTGCGTCATAAATTTAATTTTCAAATAAATATATTTAAGATAGCTAACTAATACTGAACTTATTTTAATAATAATTTTATATTAAAATAAAAATATAGACTAAAAATTGTTAGAAATTGAATTTGAACAATATTTTATTTGTTTATTATTAATTTTCTAGATTTATAAAATTATGTAATAATGGATTGTAATAGAATCATATAGCTTTACATTAATCTTTATTAATTCATATTTTATAAATACCCATAAGAAAATGTAGACACTTAAGATACACCACTTTTTAATATAGCATATAACATCTTAATGTTATCTCAACATTTCCTCATTATCATGCTAATCTCCCATTTCATTTATTATCATTAATTAATTAAACAACTTATGTATTTTAGTTAATTAGACTAATGCTCATTAATTTATTCTAAAATAAATAAATAAATCCATTTTTACTCATCCTCCATAAATAATAAAAAAGTCTAGTTATCCACTCATATTCAATCATAACTCCTCCATGATTCTCTTATATTTTTAGTTTTTTCACAACTAATTAATCTAAATAAATAACTAAAAACAACTAATTATCTTAATTCTTATTCAAACATCCATAAATTCAACCCTTGATATTTCATCAAATTATCATGATTCTTTTCTATTTTTTTATTTTAAACAATAGGGGTTTCCCTACGACCCAAGTGGCAAAAAGTCATGATTTTCAAAGCTTAACCTAAACATGTTGTAGAAATAAGTAGGAGGTATTTTCCCAAGATGTCACTTCAGGCACATGCTCATCACTATTTCCCCGTTAGTCGAGTCAAAACCCATCCCATGCCATGGTTCCAGGTGACAGCTCTAGGTAAGACCGTTAATGGTCCGTACCCCACGCGCCCATGCCGGCCGCCGCTAATGAGGAGCTGATGCCCGCAAAACCATTTTACAAGTGCAGTGCCATGAACCATTCACACAGAGCCCTTTAACACCTCGATAGGATGCAGCGTACATTTTTCACGGTACAGCCTATGTAACTAAAACAGTGCAGTGGTTCAAGAACCCATGATATTTGATGAAGCCACTTAGCACTTCATTCAGAGCTAGGAGCTTCTCACAGAGGAGCCGGTCCCGTCCCGTGAGGTCACCGAGCCAGAGCAAGACCGGATGGGTGACCTCCGACAAACCAAGGCTTCACCTCCGGGAGACACCAGATGCATGAGTGTAAGTGACATTGATATCATGAGATGGTTTCGCTGAACCACTACCATGAAACATGGGTCAATGAGTTTGACTCAAACTACACGTTGAATCCTGATAGCAATATCACAATTTGACACCGTGGAAAATATCCATCTATCAATTGATGAGCTAAAGGGCTTTATATGAATGGCTCATAAGGCAACACTTGCCGGGTTTTGCACTCGCTGGCTAACCTTGGAGAAACTCCCTGGTTAAGTGCTTGAGTCGAGCAGCGGGATGGTGACCTTGCTGACCAGGTTTCACCTCTGAGCATCACCAGATGCAATGAGTGCTATGGAATTCGACATCATGAGAGATGGGTTCTTGTTGAACCACTACTCATGAAACATTATCAATGAGTCGGACTTAAAACTACACGGTTGAATCCTCATAGCAATATCATAATGTTGTAGAAATCTTACATGCATCCTCGAACAATTACAACACACCACACTAAATGAATTAAATTTGTTTTGATTTTGATCTTCTTTATGCTCTATATAAGATTATGTTTGATTTAGAATAAAAAGTTTAGTATTATTTTAATTTCTTAAGATTTTTTCTTAAATTTTACAAATACACAAAAGTCCATCTCACTCTCCACTGACCTATAATTCATGAAATTCAAAATAAATAAATAAATAAAAATTAAATTATAATTATTAAAAAAAAAAAAATCTTAAAAACTATCAATTATAAAATATAAACTTCATAACTGAATTGCTATAAAATAGTATAGAAATAAAATATTTTCAAAAAAATACATGAAAACCTCCATTAAATTGACGTATGATCTGTTTAATTATATTTAAGTTGATTTGTTTTTGTTTTCTAAAATAAAATATAACTATATGACCCAAAAAAAAAAAATCTTCATTCTGATTTGATGTGACATTGTTATTCTCATTATTGTTCTCTATTGGCTTTTTTCCTTGTCTCTAAGCTCACAAGATAAGCTAAAGTACTTCCGCCCTATAACTGGTCATATGCTGTCCTGTTTCAAAGAAAGCTACATATAACCATTGTATAAATTTTCGAAATTATCTGAGAACTTTTATTATTATCTGTTGTCGCTATGTAACAGCTTTTCCGTTCAATTATCCCACCATCATTTCAAGTTGTAACGCCCGGCACACAAGATCAACTCCTATAAAAGAACACATCCTTAACTTACATCATACTCATTTTTTAATCAAAGGGCAAGTGGGAGCTGTGAATTTTCTTTGCTCAAGGTAAGGAGAAATCTATCATTATCTTGGAGTTTTTAGTTAGAGTAAGATTGGAACATAAATGGCGATCTCATTTTCAATATGAACGTACTGTATTTACATGAATAATCCAAACTCGTGAGATCAATAGCCTAACAGAAACACAAAGCCTGCAAACACAGAAAACAGAAAAACTGGTTAATGTTTTATTTAACACAGTTTCCTTTAGAAAATTAGGTCAAATTCTATTAAACGGATGGGCTGATATCTCTATGGTTTGATGTTAAAACAGGAGCAGTATCCATGGACACAGAATCCTGTAAAGGCAAAGCAGTGGGTTCAGTGAGAAAAGAACGTAAGGTTCATTGGAAAAGCCTGAGTGATGGAGATATTATAATGTTATCGCCAGATGAAAGAAAAAACTGTCATTACTCGGCAAGAAAAGTGAAGTCTAATATTAGAGCAGCCAAGGCAGAGAAAGGTTTTTTTGCCTCAATGTTTTCAGTGTGCAGGAAAACAGAAGTCTCTGAAAACGACGGCACCAAAAGGAAAAATGTGATTTCATCTCAACACAAACGCCCAAGCCAAATAATGCCCGGGCCAAATTAAATGGGTCATCAGTATGAGGAGATCCATAACAGCAAATATTATACTTGAGCTTGTTTCAGTTACTTGTATTAGGCTGTTGGGTTTCTTAAAATATCTTTGTTGGTGTTGCTAAGAATTTTTAAGAGCTTTTATAAGATTGGGGTCTTATGAATTTTCAGTAATGGACAAGCTTATAACCTTAAACTTCATAATTAAAAAAAGCTGGTGGTCTCATTCTTATTTTTTTCTATAAGAAATGCTAATTCTGTAATTGTATAGTTAAATATAAAAAGTAATTGACAAGAATTTATGAAATTATAGATGAACCACATTTGGTAGCAAAATTTTAAGAAGTGGAAGAATCAAACAAATCACCTCCTTGAGTTTAAAATCTAAAAAGAAGAGACTCCTATTTTCTTACCCTAGATTCTATTTTATCGGATGATATGAATTTTCCCTTTTACATAACCCCTACTCCATAAAAATAATTCATATCCTAAGAAACCTATAACTGAAAGTTGCAGCTATTCATTTAGCTTGACCTATAACCAGAGCTTACAACTGTTCACGTAGCATAATTGTATGTTGGAGGAGATGAGGTTAAACGGTCTATCAGCTTCTTTGTTATTTGTTATTTGGAACATCAAAATTGGCTGAATAATATATAAGATGCAGACTGTTTACTTTTAACCAGTTTAGGACGTTGAGTTTATAGTCTATAGCTTAACATTAAACATAACTGTTCGCTTGGTATTGTGGAGCTCAAAAGATTTGAAGGGATATGGTGCACCTTTGTATTTAGATCTTGACAAAATAGAGCATAAAGTAAGAACATAAAAGACAGATGCTGAAAACCACAATATTATCAGTTACATGACTTTTATGGCTATAGTTATAGAGGTGCTTTTTACTACTGCAACATAAATTCTGATTTGATGGTGAGGTTACAACCTCTAATAGATGTGTGAGGTGAAAAATATATCCCCTCAATCTTTTTTTCTGTTTGCTTATGTGGTATGTTATGTTTATGGTTTAATTTGGTATATTTATTGATCTTATATTTTTAATTATTTATAAATATTATAAATATCATTTTATTTATGTTCAAATGAATATCAAATTTTAGATAAGTTTTTTATTTATCTAATTGAAGACTATTTAGGTGGTCTTGAATTAATTTAAGATATTTCTCATGGTCTTAACACTTTTTCCCAAATTCATATTTAATCATTGGTTTAGGTAAAGTCATTTTAATGTTTAACATTTTTCATCAATTTTTAGAGAAAAAGTGTAAACTGTGTGCTTAAGACTTGTAGAAAAGGAGATCACCCCTAGATCATTACCATCCATCAACATCCATTATCACTTGAGAAAATCAGCATTGAATAATCATGCCTTCGTTATATCTTAGTTTTACATCAATTATATATCTACTAGATCCACAGTTGGATTAGTTTTATTAAAATGCTAATTTTTATATACTTTATCTACTACTCAAGAATTTATTACAATTTAGTCTAAATGATTCATTATTGATGGAAATTAGGCTCTAGGAAAATAATTAATGTTCATTAAATATATCTAAACATAAAAAAACATATGCACAATGTTGAAACACACAAAGAATGGATGGGGAATTAGATTATATTGAATAACAAAAAAAATTCATTATATAGGTTGTACATCCAAATCAATAATGTATAAATTGACCTTTATTCTTGATAGAAAAAATTGTAGACTTAATCCATCAAGATATCATTTTCTTTGAGATTGGAATGCGTATATATACATAAAAGGGTCCTAATATAGCTTTTACAATCTCTAATGAATTGGGATGAGTCTCTAAACTCATTACCTCTATTCCTGATAGAAAAAATTGTAGACTTAATCCATCAAGATATCATTTTACTTGAGATTGGAATGTGTATATATACATAAAAGGGTCCTAATATAGCTTTTACAATCTCTAATGAATTGGGATGAGTCTCTGAACTCATTAGTTACAATTTTAGGTTTTTTGTTTACTGTATATCAATACCAAGATAAAACATTTAAGGCATGTGTGTCACGTGTCATGTTTCATATAAATTGATGTATTTTAATTTGACATCATTTAGATTTTCATTTAGGTTAGCTCATAGATAGGCCTATGTATACTCTAGAACCATAACATATTTATTTGATTCGAGAATCTATCTATATAATGGCTCCTTGACACATGTTAATATGGTGTGAATCCTAAATAGAAAATATATATGAATTTGAAAAATGGTCACAAGAAAGTGTTCATCCTTCTAAATAATAGATGAAACTAATTTAAGGAATAGTTACTCAATCCAACTTGAGAAAGATCCAACATGATGATCCATGCCAAGTAAAGTCTTTTAAAAATTCTAGGATAACAATATGATTAGGTCATTATTGCAAAGTTCAAACTATTCAACAAAGTGTAGAATTAAGATATGACTAGAAATGTGAATGTGACATCAAGAAATCCACATGAATATCCCTAAGTTTATTGCCATAATAACATCACAAGACACAAAACTGCGTATTACAAAAAAAAAATCCTATCTCTGATTATAGATTAAGAAACTAAAATACAAACAAAATTTCTTGGTTGATAGGTAATCATTTCCTATATATTTGGAAGATATTGCAATAGGCACCCTAAGTAAGAAAAAGAGTGATCCCATACTCATATTACTCTTGTTCATAATCTTAATGTTTGCATCTACATGAACAAAATTCTATAGGTGTTAAACATGTGGCTTATTGAACATTTTATTCCTCTGATTGACCAAATACTAATGATATTCCTTGCCTTAAGTTTGGCATCTCTTTTAATGAAATTCACCCAATCTCTTATTTTTATTTCTCTAGGATTATTTGGACTTCTAATGTGGTGTAACTAAAATTTCATTTCCCTCTTCTTCAAGTTCTACTTTTGTCTCTACATAAAATTAATAGAGATCTACCATTCTTATAATGTGTGATATATCCAATATTTATGGCTATCCATATTTTATTGGAATTAATCGATGTTATCATGTTAGGATTAGATGTTTGAGAAACTTCTAAAGTCATGGGAACATTTTTATTTGAATATTTATAATTTTTAATGTTATAATGTTTGGCCCTCTTTAAATGGGGTGCCACACATAAATGGAATCTCATGAATCCATGTAAGAATACTGCAACACTTGTAATATATGTTATGATAGGTGTAAGTGATAATTATATATGGAGGTTATAAATTTGATTTTAAATATAAGAATCTAGGACTAATTATTTCAAGCATTGCATAAAAACATTTTGTAAGAAGTATTGCATCTCTCTAAATTGAAGTGCCTAGTTTAACTACTTTCCTAGTCAAATAATGAGTTATATTTGCATGTAGGAAATATGACACTTGGGTTGGAATGGCCATCTTATGTATGAATTGAATGCTCACTTTGAGAGCACATAGTTTTGGTGCAACCATAAGTGGTATCATATATGAAAATATCTATATACAAAGGGCTTGGCATAGTGAATTAGTATCAATTTAAAATGTATTATTTTGTTTTACATATTTTGAGTTTGGGGTTTTTTATGCATTCTATGTAAATTTGAAGGGAATGTAACTTTTTTTCTATATTTTTATCAATATATTGTAATTTACTTGTTCACCATTAATAAATCAAGATCTAGACTTAAGGTAGGACATTTTACCCAAAAGGGTGTTCCTAAGATATATATTTTCTTGTCTATCTTCCTAAATATATCTTATTTATTGAATTCCATTCTTGATTAAATATGTTTTATTGAATCTATTTTTTAATTATATTGAATTAAGATACAATTTGATTTTTTTTTATAGTTTAATAATGAACAAGTTAAAATCAATATTTGGTAGCTTCATTTAGCTTGATCATATGAATAAGAAGATACCTTTCTTCTGTTATTTTAATTTTTTACATTGTAAGAATTGACATTAGATTTATTTATATCTTAAAATAAGAGGCCATGTCTATGAGCTTAAGAGTTGAGATTAGAAACTTCAATGGATAAAACATCAAGTTCTTGAAATTAAAGTTGGAATCTTTTTTAAGTTTAGTGGATCGTGTTAAATACATCACTCAATTTTCTTGTTTAAGGAATGAATAAATATGAATAGGAAAAGTTAGGTAGAATATTTATATTGAAAATATCAGATTGTGCCTTTGTGATATGTCTTAATGACCATTTGAGGTGAATAATCTTCTAAAATATTTTGGTAAGGTGATCACTAATATTGTTTACTAGTTGTTTGATGCGGAAAAAATGACTCTCAGGTTCAAAAATTTATAAAACACGTTTAAATGGAAATATACCTTTGAATGGAGAACTTTCCATTGAATGAAGCCTTTTTTTACATTTTAAAATGTTTTATGTTCAAAATCCTTTATGTTTTTACCTTCAAATAAAGGCATCCTTAAATGAAGATACCTTCATTTGAAGGTCCTTTAGATTTTATCCTCCAACTACTCACAAAGTATTAGAAGATTTTTTTTTTTTAAAGAAAGGGTTAGAACATTAAATGTGTAATATTTTTTTGTCATGCGACCAAAAATACAAATAACAAAAGGAAACAAAGAACAAAATTTTAAATTTGAAAGAATAAATAATATTATATTCAATAAAAACACAAAACACATTTCTAGAATAGGTGATTTACAATTATAAGTGAGTATATATATGATACACCACCAAGGAGACTAATAGAACAAAAAATGTGGGATAATGTATAAAAAGACCCTACGTAAACATAACCAAGTGCAAAATGGTCATAAGTGAAGAACTAGCTAGGAAATGAACTAGTTAGGTAATATACCCTATTCACATTGGCATCCCCCCTAAAGTACAAATTAGTGGAAGAAAAGAAAAAAAATCAAACATGGATCTCAAGAATAAAGCTCAGTGCTCCTCTCTAAAGACATATCTAACACCCTCCAAAATATCAAACATGGTTGTGTTTTCTATCAATAAAGGGATTGGTGAAGATATTTATAATATTCTCTATTGTTAGAAAATAGTATAAACCATTGACCTACACCTAAATGATTGATTCACTTATATGATGGAATTGATTATTCAAGATCTATATGTCACTTTGGTTATCATAGTAGATGAGTAATGCATTATAAAAAATGATTCCAAGTTCATTGAGTATATCCTAAATCCAAATAAACTCAATTGTGGCATTAGAATATCCTCGATACTCAAGCTCAATTTAAGGCATAATCAACATGCTACTTCTCTCTCTACCAAACAATGGGACCAAATCCAATGTGAAAATTAAATGCCAAACATGGACTTGTGATCATCAAGATCACTACCCAATTAGAGTCTATGTATGGAATCATATCTGAACTTGTGTCTATTGTATATAATGAATCCCATAACTATGAGTGCCCTATATGTAGTATAGAATATGATTGGCCTCCTTCCAATGAAGTTCATGAGGCTTTTCAATGAAGTGTGAAATTATTCCAAATCCAAAGAAAATGTCAAGGGAAGTATGAATAAAATAGATAAGGATACCAAAAAGTTGATCATTTTAATCTGCCTTCAACAAGTAGTGTTGAACACTTTTCCTCAATCTTAACTCTAGATAGAAAGGGAGTCAATACTTGAGCCTATAATCAACCATGCATAAATGAACTAGAAGATAAGAAACATACTTGGGTTGGGAAAGAGAGATAGTAACTAGTGTTATTTCTTAGAGTTGCAAGTCCAAAATCTATAAAGATAGATATTATCCCAAGCACCAAGGGTATCAAACTTGAGAAGAAAATCACAAAATTATGATCATAGCCTATAACAACATACCAATATAATAAAGTGGGTAAAAGGTCTTCAAAAATTATCTCTAAAAAATAAGGGAGGCTTCCTTAAGGTTATATTTGAATATGAAAACAATAAATAAGTATTTATCTTAATGCAAACCATACATAATGCATAGTATACCCTTATTTAGGTTTTCAATTCTTATGTATATGCTAGTTTAATCACTCAAGATCCACCACCCTATAAAAATAAATAATCCATCACAAAAATTATCCAAGAATGTGATTTTTGATAGCCTCTAATACTATTATACATAAATATAGAAATTGGAAGACACTAGATCAACATAAAATGAAAATATATTTAGGTTTGATTATTTTTGATGTGTTGAGATGATGGGAGGTAAAGATTAAGGCTAACATGTGCTAATATCCATCTAGGAAATAGAGTCATAAATCCATACACAAAGACATAATTAGTGAAAACATTGTGTGACACTTTAATAAAGATTTTATTGAATGTTGGAGTTGATGATTAAACCCCACAACTCCCAAAAAAATCTCTAAGAAATTATCCTATCAAAAAATAGAGATAAAATAAAGATGAATGTGCTCAGCAACTAGATAAATTATGTTGATGTAATATCTTGAATGAATTATTACAATTAAACATGAATGCTTATAAAAATAAAAATAAAAAGAAAACCCCATATGAGGATTTTATTGGATTGAGAAAAGTGTCTTCATCTTATGCAACAGCAAAAAAATGATCTAAATATAGCTCAATCTAATAATAAAAAATCAATTCCTAATTTTAGCTTAATTAATTAAAGTAAAAGGGGCCTAATGATTAATTAATGATTAATGAAGAGTGGTAACATGAAGAAAGTCTTTGAACCATCAAAAAATGCAAGAAATGTGATATACTCAAGCTCCTCTAAAGTATCATCATCAAAGGGTATGAAATCTATATCTACAAGGTGAATGCAACAATCTATAGTAGGATCATCTAGGAATGGATAGATACAAGGAACTCCATGGATCTCCCAAATTCTAGTCTAAAGTGTGTGGGGACAATCAATATCTGATACAACATTCATAGCGTCATGATCAACACTAGAACAAATCACTCTTATAATATGATCATTAATAATACCCCATTATAATCTACTCCATAGTGTGCCTATTGTAGGTATGATTCCATACATATAAGGAGAAAGATCAAGCCACCTAAGATGTGTTAGGGTTCCATTTCGCCAAGAATCATAATTATCTTTTTTGAGGATGACCATACAAGGATGAATAGAAAAACCCATAATACCTCCTAAAATGAAATAATCAAGAATTGATAACCTCAATGCATGTAATAAAATTAAATGAAATAAACTCACACAAAGAGATCATTTCCAAGTGCCAATATGTCTATGTACCTTAACTATAATATGAAATCACAAAAAACTAAATAAAATGTATATGGGGTAGATTATGAAAAAGTGTATGAATAGATCTTAAGAGCACTAAAATACCTTTCCAATGTTGCAAGAATCGGGAAAATTGGAGATACAAATAAAAATTTATGAGCTCAAAATAAAAAATGATGATTTAGCTATAACTAAGAATAAATGATACTAATTGTAAAATCTAATTATAAGACATACAACATTGGGAAGTATGTAAAACCAAATTTCCAATGATATTTTGGTTGTGTGATTTTGACACTATATGACCAAGTTATAGCCAAAATTCAACAATATCTTATTTAGAGAAAATGGGGGCTAGGAGGGGGACCTGTAGGGTACATTAGTTGATGTCACGCCAATGTTATTGTGAGTATGCCTAGGAATATTCCCTATTTTTAGAAAAAATGCCTTGTTTCCTAAAATATTTTCCATTACAGAATATGTTGTCTAAGGGTCAAAATATTTTGCTACATAATTTTAATCACTACCAAAAATATTGGGGTCATTAGAGTTTTTTTATAGTCAAGATATAGGCTATTGACAAGATGTAGAGGCTAACTGATGAGGGCCACACTGCCCGAAACCCACACAAATCACATCAATAGATACCGACACTGAAGATGTGAGACAAAGAAATAACTCACTTTCAATTATTTTCAAGAAATGAAATTACAGATTCAAAACTTACATGCTACAAACTCATGGGCTTGATTCATTACAACAAAATCAACCTTGAAAACAAAATATATTATTTCGAGCCACAATCTGCACTAATGGAGCCACTATCTACAACCCCCACTTAACACTTGTATTTTACCCAATAACCGCCCTCGAATATTCTAGAAAGTTTGACTTTCCCTTTGTTTTCACACTAAAAGTCTTGTCGATTGATTTCTTGCCTAGGAAGAAATTTTAATGAAATTCACTTTTTAGTGGGCCAACTTTGTGGGGCCATAACTTTTGATCCAAGTGTCAAATTCTCTATTATAACATATCATTGTAAAGCTCTCAAAGATATCTACAACATCGAACCCACTAGAGGTCAATTCATCAAATTTTCAAGTTGTTTTAGGGCCTCTAAGATTTTCTATTTGAAATTGAAGCTGCATCGGAGAAATTTCTCAGGACAGAAACTTCAAGATCTCCTAAAATGTGGAAGGTATTAAGATAATCTTTTGTGACTGGAATTTTTTTTCAATTTTGCTTGTGGGGTAAATTTTTAGGTCCATACAAGCTCGTTTAGGTTGACTTACTAAAAGTAATAAGTGATCATTTTTTTCCTTTTTTACTTTTGATTGTCTTACACCCATTAAGTGCCATCATGGGACTCAAAACAACTAAAGAAAATAAGAAAACAAATAAAATTTGGGTGATGCAAGTTTTCCTACACTAGATGTTCCTGTAGCAGACACCTAGGGTAATTTGAAAAGTGACCCTATCACTTCTCAAGAATTATAGGGAAAAAAAGATGGTTAACCTCAACCTCAAACAACCATGCTGAATGTTCAGTAGGCCTTCCTATCCACTTCACCAAGTACTCTGCATATTTCTTGTTTCTTGTGCTTATACCCACACAACTATGCAAAATTTCTTCTATCTCCTCCATTTCTGAAGTAGGTGCTAGGATATTCCACTGTGCTTATATTATTTCTTCATCAATTCCTCCTTCATGATATTTTGTTAAATCTAAAATGTTAAACAAAGATGAAATATGAATTCAATTAGGAAACTCTACGTCATATGCATTTCATGAATCATGCTTATTCAGGATCTTAGATGGTCCAAAGTTCTTCATCTTTAACTTGTTGTATGTACCAACTGGAAACCTTTCCTTTTGCAAATAAACCATGACTTCATCTCCTACCTAGAACTCTTTATACCTCCTTTTTTGATCTACCTCAGCCTTATATTGTGAGTTCATCTTATTGATATGTTTCTTCACCTCTTCATGCAAATTCTTTAGGTGCTCAACAAAATCTTTAGCCTGAACACTACTCTTCTCCCCCTTATCCATATTTCTTAGTTCAGAAGTAGTTCTTTGACTACTCCCATACACAATCTGGAATGGTGATTTACTAGTGCTCCTATTGACATAATTGTTGTAAGAAAATTTTACTTGTGGTATAATCAAATCCCATCCCTTGGGTTTATCTCCTACTAAGTTCATCTTAGTGCAGGTTACCCAAAATATTGTTCACCACCTTTGTTTGTCCATCAATCTATGGATGGTGTGCAGAACTGAACTTCAAATATTTCTTCACCTTCTTCCATAATGCCCTCCAAAAATAACCAAAAAATTTGGTATCTCTGTCTGAAAGTATAGTCTTTGGTAGACCATGTAGTCTCACCACCTCTCTAAAAATAAAATATACAATATGAACAACATTGCTTGTTTTATGACATGGAATGAAATGTGCCATCTTTGAAAATCTATCCACCACTAAAAATATGGAATCATGCCCTCTTTATGTTCTTGGCAAGCCAAGAAAAAAATCCATGCTAATGTCCTCCCATGGCCTCTCAGGTACAGGTAATGGCCGATAGAATCTAGTATTCTGACTTGTTCTCTTCACTATATGACATACTCTACAACTTTGTACAAACTTCTTCACATCCTATTGTAAATATGACTAGTAATAATTCTCACTAACAAGAGCAATGGTATTATCTTGACCAAAATTTCTAACCAATCCTCCACTATGATTTTCCTTGATTAGACTCTCTCTCATAGAACTCCTAGGAATGCACAATTGGCTTCCTCTAAACAACATCCTATCTTGTATTAAGAAATACAACCATCTTGTCCTATCCAATGTAACAAGTTCCAAACAAGCCTTCCAAGCTTCTGTAAATTCTAGATCTTCAGGATATAAACTCTTTAGTTCATTGAACCCAACTACCTCTATATTCATCTCTATCAACAAAATTTTCCTTCTACTTAAGGCATTTGCAACTCTGTTTGACCTTCCACTCCTGTGCTTCAAAACAAAAGCATAACTCTGCAAAAACTCAACCCATTTTAAGTGCCTTTGGTTTAACTTTCCTTGACTATTGAGATACTGTAGAGCTTGGTGATCAGTATATAAAATAAGTTATTTTGGAAACAAATAGTGTTTCCATTTCTTCAAAGCCTTCAAACTATAACATAAAACTCTTGATAATAGAAAGAATATTTCTTCTTAACATTATTCAACTTCTCAGTAAAATAATAAACATGCTTACCTTCTTGACTCAAAACAACTCTTATGGCAGTGCCACTAGCGTCACAATCTACCTGAAAGACCTTATTGAAATAGAAGCCAAAACAAGTTTCTCTATAGATAAATTTATTCTACAACATATCAAAAATTTTGGCTGCTCCTATAGTCCACTTAAACTCTTTTATATCACCTCTCATTGCTTCAATTAGAGGTGCACAAATGCTATTGAAATTCTTAATAAACTTTCTCTAAAAATATGCATGACCATGAAATGACCTTACCTTTGTAACATTCCTTAGGGTAGGCCATTCAATGATAGCTCTCACTTTCTTCGAATCCATTTTAAGACCCTCTACTAAGAGAACAAATCCTGGATACACCAACTCTCTCTTCAAAAAACCATATTTCTTCAATTTAATCAACAACTTCTCCTCCCTTGACTTCTCAAAAACTCTTCAAATATTCATCAAGTGCCCCTCCAATGTCTTAATAAAAATCAAAATATCATCCAAATAAACAATAAAAAAATTTGCTAAATTTTTTTTCAATACCTCATTCATAAGCCGCATAAATGTGCTTAGTGCATTGGTTAGTCGAAAAGGCATGAATAACCACTCATACAAGCCTTACTTGGTTTTAAAGGCTATCTTCCATTCATCTCCTTCTCTAATTTGGATTTGGTGATATCCACTATTCAAATCTATCTTCGTGAAGTACTCAGCTCCACTCAAACAATCGATAATGTCATCCATTCTCAGCAAGGGAAATGTATACTTGATGGTGATCTTGTTGATGGCTCTAGAATCTGTACACATTTGTCATTTCCTATCCTTCTTTCTATTACTACAGACCTGTACTACACATGGACTCAAACTCTCTCTAATCAATCCCTTCTGCAACAACTCTTTCACTTGCCTTTTCAACTCTTCACTCTCTATTGGAGTCATACGATGAGCTGTCTTATTTAGAAAATTGGCTCCAGGAATTAGGTCCATCTGATGACTAATATTTCTTACTCGAGGCAAAAATTCAGGTACATTATTAGAAATAATAGCTTGAAACTCATTCAACAAATATGAAACCTCTAAAGGTATCCCAGTAGTATCTTTTTTATCAATTCTAAGGATCAATGCAAAACACGTATGCTTATGTCTCATACCTTCTAGGAACTTTCATACATCAACCAAAAAAAATCTTGCATTACTGTATACCTTTTCCTCTACCTCTTTCAAGGGATTCAACTTAAGATGAACCCCATCCTTTGTCAAAGAATAGGCTCATCGATCAAACTACCACAGTCTTCCTAACAACATATGACAAACATCCATAGGAATAATATCACACAATACCTCATAATGGTAATTTCAAATCTTGGACTTTATGAGACATTGTTCATTTACCAAGGCTTTATGGTCCTTCTACAATCAAGCAATCCAGTATGGGATCAGATCCCTTCATCTCTCCAACCACAACTTACTAACCATTTCTTCTAAAACAAGGTTATCAGTACTACCTCCATCAATAATAACATTGCAAACTTTACCTTCACACTTACATCTGGTGTGCAATAAATTCTTCCTTTAATTTGGTTCCTTCTCCTCATTCAACAAGGATCTTCTAGTAACAAGAACCTCTCCTCTTTTTGCATCCTCAGAATGTGAAGACTCGACATCTTCATCTACATGTGCAACTTGTACATTACCCTCAGGTCTTCTATTTTTCCTTCCTTGATGTTGAGGACACTCATAGGCTCTATATCCTTCTCTACACTGGAAATAGGTTCCACGAAAGCCTCCTCTTCTTGGTCCTCACCCATATCTTCCTCTTCCTCTTTGGTCTCCATTAATCTGATCATGAGGGCAATAGGTGCTATCTCCTTTTTGGTTTTGGCTGCTACTAGACCCTTCACCCTTATTTTGATCTTCATTTTGACCTCCATAAGACCATCCACTAGTCTTTCCACCACCTCGTCATTTTTTCTCAAACCTCTTTTTCAATCATTCTTCAACCTTTTAAAAAATTTGATAAGCATCATCAATGGTGGTCATTCTTACCAATGCTAATTCTTCTTGTGTGCTTGGCTTCAATCTGTTAATATAACTAGAAACTTTCTATTTATTATCCTCAGAATGTCCTGTCCAAATCAAGACCTTGTGAAAGTCCTCTGTGTATTCTTTCACCATCCTTGTTCCTTGCCTCAAGGTCTACATCTTCTTGAGCAACTCCAATTTGTAATTGACTAGAATAAATTGTTTCTTCAAGTTTGACACCACTCTATCCCATCTAGAAATTTTATCTTTCCCTTGTCTTCCTCTTTTTAACTAGATCTCTTTCCACCATATACTAGCATGACCTTTCAATTTTTTCTTTGCAAACCTCAATTTTTAAGGATCTTCAATCTCCTTTAACTTGAAAAATTCCTCCATGTCATTGATCCAATTGATCAATTTTTTAGGATTCAGACATCCACTAAAAGTTGAAACCTCCATTTTAGGTCTCTTCCCAATTCTTGAGATCACTCACACAACTCTTCTTTCTCTAGGATCCATTTGATCCTTCTCTTCCTCTTCCATTTCTTCCATTTCATCTTCACTATCATCTCTTTATCATTGCACATCTCTTCCTCAAACCTCTTGGTGCAAGGTTTCTAATTTCCTTCTAAGGGCTCTTATTTCATCACTAGGTGGATCTTTTCCTCCACCACCTTGGCCTCTACCTCTACCATGATGGGAAAGTCTTGGAGGCATCTTGAACTCAACCCACACTCATAGGTCATGTTGCAACTGCCTCATGTTCAACGCTCTATTACAGGCTCAGGACCTCTTGCTCTGATACCACTTGATGAGGGCCACACTTCTCGAAACCCACACAAATCACAACAATAAATACCAACATAGAATATGCAAGACAAAGAAATATGTCACTTTCAATTATTTTAAGGAAATGAAATTACAGATTCAAAACTTACATTCTATAGCCTCATGGGATTGATTCATTACAACAAAATCAACTTTGAAAACAAAATATATTATTCAGAGCCACAATCTACACTAATGGAGCAACCATTTACAACCCCCACTTAACCATTTTATTTTACCTAATAACCACCCTAGAATGTTCTAGAAAGTTCAACTTTCCCTTTTGTTTTGGCACCATAAGTCCCACTGATTGATTTCTTGCCTAGGAAGAAATTTTAATGAAATTCACTTTTTAGTATGCCAACTTTTCCGGGCCATAACTTTTGATTCGAGTTTCAAATTTGTTATTATTGGTAAACATGCACAGGACAGCGAGAGGGGTGGTGAATCAGTTGCCACAAAATTCAAACTTAAAACTTCAATACTTATTAATTTAACAACCACGCTAAATTCTGTTGTTAAGTAAGAGCATGAAACACAAATAACAAAAAGTAAATCAACACAATGAACACCATATTTTTATGGAAAACCCAATGAGGGAAAAACCACTATGAGGGTTAACTCTCAATATGAAGATTATAAAATCGAGGCTCACTACCTAAAAGAGGACTCACTGTCCAAGTACAAAGGCTCACTGCCTACAAAAAGGACTCAATGTCCACAGAAAGGACTCACTATCCAACAAGGAGGCTCATTACCTACAGATACAAAAGAGAACAAAAAGATCCACCACAACAATTAACACATTCACATGATTGTAGAAACCTTTATCTCATTGCCTCCAACACAATGAAGAACTACTATCACAACTCACTCACACACTCTTCTGCTCTTATGTTTTGTGGCTCACTTTCATCACTTTGCATCACACTGTCATACAATTCTTCACAATTCAAATTAATTTAATACCATCCTCAACCTTAGAAAATTTCTCCAAGGTTGGTCACAATTAACTTATTTAATAAATTCAAATTAGGTCAACAATTTGAAATTCCCGCAGTGGAAAGGAATAAAAGGACCAATAAAAACATTTTTCAAGATCAAAAATAATATCTTGAAACAATCACACGCTTTCTTAAATTAATTGTATTCAAACATTGATGAACATGCTTCCAAACAAGATGACACATGGATTCCACAACACACTTCCTTATGCATGAGAATACATCTCAGAATCTTCCATATACATCTGCAGCAAAACAAAAAACTTCAATCACTAAACATCTTTCACCAGTCCATCTGAGCTATATAAACTCACATTGAAATACTGAAACATGAATTCCAAATCACCAATCTTCAAACCTCTTTGCCAGAGCACAAAAAATACCTTCACAAGAAATATTCCAAATCTATAAGATCCGAAACAAAATAGAGAAGGACTGCAAAGAAACAATATTTCTCCTAGTCCACAAAAGACCAACTCTGCTAGAACAGTTCACATACCGATGAATGTAAATTTCACATACCATTAGACCAGAAACTAAAACTTAGGAGGTATCACCACAAGATCACCATCATCAAACCTTTAGATCCACACAAGCATAGGATCAACACAGGAGAATTACGAAGCACATATCAGAGCACATTCTAAACATTTCCATAACTCTAACTTCTCTTCTTTATTAATTTTCTCAAAAGAACTTGGAAGCTCATCAAACCAACACATTTGTAACACTTTAAAGATACCTCCATGTACTCACAACATCTCAGCAACATCTTAGCTATACATGTACAATTTGCAACATACTGAACTTTGTTTCAATCAATGACAACATTAATGACAACATCACTAAAACTTTCTCAAACCTGCAACAATCTCCCTCTTTTGTCATTGATGGCAACACATGATGTGAAAAACCATCAAAGAAAAAAAATTACACAATAACCCAAGAGAACATCTTCTCTACAACTATTTTTCAAATGACTTTCTATCCCCCTTTGACATGAATGAAAAATATCAACAACACTGATTACTCCCCCTTAGGAGTACACTCATACTGCAACAATGAAAACCTTTTCTATTCCCCCTATGGAGTAGACCCATTTAACAGTCCAGATAAATGAAGAATCTGTGAGTCCACTGGACTGATGCACCTTCATTTTCACCTAGTTAGGAGGGCCAATGACCCCCAACCTCTCCCTAAGATGCATGGAAGTATCCTTCGGAAGATCCTTAGTAAATATGGGTATGTGCAGGATCATCATGGAAAAAATAGGCCCTTAAGTGGCAAAAAATTTAGAAAAATTAGAGTTAGGGAACTTGACATAAAATTTTGAATAAGTTATCTATATTATTTTAAAAATATGTAAGAATAGAATTTGTAGCAAATTGAATGTAGTTTCTAAACTACTAGGTTTGCTTTTTTTTTTTTAAATTGTTTGGTGAAAATTTGAAATTTCAATGCAAGGTACTTAAATTGAGGGAAAATAATAAGTAGTGTCCTGGGTCTGACCTAACCACAATAAAATGATAATAATTTTCAATAATATTTTAGATATAAATAGAGTGACTCATGCCCGATGTGATATATTTTTGTAATTTTCTCCAAGTAAATAATTAAATATGATTTTTAATACAATATTTTTAAAAATATAAAAAAATCATATGTCCTAATTACCTTAACTTGGGTAAAACTTCATGAAATTCAATTTTTCTTTTTTAATCCTATAGTATGTGAAGCATAGAATGTGACACATGTTTTGATTCAAAAAATGTGATATCGTTTGAAAGCTATAGGTGTTTTTCAATCAACCTATCAATCAGGACTTTAGTCATAATTTGAATAGAAAATGAATAATAATTACTTATTAAATTCAAAGTAAAGCATAATTTATATAAGTGGAAAGCTGAGAATCTCCTTTAAAAACCCTTTTCGTTTCATCAATTTTGGGTAAAAAAATAGTCGTCAGCCACATACCCATCATATTGCCACTTTTTGGCCCACCATGATCCTACACATACCCATATGTCTACAATTTGTTCCTTTGTGTTCACATACTCCAATCTGACATCATTCTCCAACACTTTTTCTCTTAGAAAATGATACTTGATAGATATGTGTTTTGTTCTTGAATGCATAACCAGGTTCTTTGAAATGTTTATTGCACTTGTGTTGTCACATAAAATAGAAATAGGCTCATTACATACCACACCAATGTCTTTCAATGTTTGCTTCATCCAAAAAAATTGTGTGTAGTAGGATGTTGTAACAATATATTCTGCCTCTGCAGTGGATAAAGAAACCAAATATTTCTTTTTACTCAAACATGAAACTAATCTTCCACTAAGAAAGAAAGCACCACCACTAGTACTCTTCCGATCATCTACACATTCGGCCCAATCAGCATCTGTATAAACACTTAGGGTAAAATCATCACTAGAAGGATACCATAATCCATAATCTAGTGTACCTTTAAGATATATAAATATCCTCTTTATATCTGTAACATGTACTTCTTTAGGATCTGGTTGGAATCTGGCAGCTAAACTATGTCGTAGAAAAAAGGACCCGTTGCTTGACATAATATTAAATGGACTTAATAAGGCCCTAATCTAGTGTTATGAGGCATTTTATATGCTTCCACACTAGGTCTTGGACCCTTGCAAATCAAATAACATGTGTTTATTGACATCTTGTAAAGGTGTTGTAAAGTCTTGTAAGATGCTTTCACGCTTTTCTAGTCTTAATAAACCTATTTCCCCCTAATTCAACATTATAAAACATATTCAATAACATTACTACATCAATCTAGAAGGTTATTAACTTAAATTTAATGTTAAATTAGTGTTGCAATGTGTCTTGCACAGTCACATTGATTATTGTGCCTTCGTAGGCTATGTGGACCTTGTTTTAGTGTTGTAAAGTGTATTTAATCACACTTTCACATTGATTTATGTGTCCAAGCCCTATTTTACATTAACATCACATATGTCCTAATTCGAATGTCACATAAGCATTTTAGGATCTAATCTCTCTCCTTTTGGGTGAAAAACCCTATAAGAGTTAGAGAGTCCATTGAGTCCTAAAATCTATGTTTCATTTTGGTGAACCTGACTTTTAGAATACTTATTTCTTCTTATTTGTTTACTTTCATAGATCTAGCCTTGCATTCATTTTTCCTTAGGATTTGCATGCTAGACTTCAAAATTTGCATTCATTAAAAGTGCATTGAGATTGCATTTCTTGCATCTAAATTCATTTATATTTCCTGTAAATCTGCATTTTTCATTTAGTTCTGCATATTGGATCTCATAATTTCTAAAAATCACTCACAAACTTTTGAAAATCTGGAAAAAAGTCCATACTGGGACTCATTCGCCACCATGGGCAAATTAGTCCCTTTTGACATTTGAAACAACACTTTACAAAATTTAAAATCTTGTTTTTGAGCCTCTGTTTGGTGCCTTAACCTGTATACTAGTTAGTTACATTTTTGTAGCATGCATTTCACTAGATCTCAATTAAAATAGCTCATTTCATGCATTGTTTCATTTTTCATTTTTCGTATCATTTTCTGATTGGTGCATAGTGTAATTAGATCATTACCTTGTTTCCTATCTGAAAATTGCATTTCATTTTAAGTCATTGCATTGCACTTTATTTAATTTCTCATGTTAGTATGTGTTCTCTTAAATCATTTCATGTTTCTAGCATAGCAAGTGGCTTGTATGATTCTCTTTTTCATGAACACAATCTAGGACAAATAAATATACTGATGATTTCTTCAACGGAAGACAATGAAAACATAGCCATATTCTTGAATACCACCTTACCTCATCTCTATTCATCTCCCAAAACTTCCCCTATTTGTGACAATACTTTCATGAATGATCATGACAAATTTTTGAGGAGAATATGTCCATATCAAACAACACAATGATTGAGCTTAGTTATAACATTATTTCTTTCCTTCCTAAGGTTCCCAACAATTGGAAGGCTCTACTTGAACAAGAAGCTCCAATCATTGACACCCATGCCAATCCTATTCATGACTCCCCTATTTCTGATGAAGCTTTGACATGTGATACAACTCTTAACATTCACCTTTTTCAAAGCTCTCCTATTAGGGTAGATGCTTCGAATCAAGACAATGATATGAAAAAAAATAAAATTTTCCCCTCTCCTAATATCTCTCCTATTAGTGAAGATGATATTATGATATTACATGATCCAATCCATGAAAATCATGAGAATCTTATGTGGGAAAACATCATAGAACAACACAATTCAACCATTAATAACTCCCTTAGTTTTGATGAAGTTATGTTGGATGAACCAAACCTTACTTGTAATGAACATGTGGTTTGTTGTTCTCCTATGCACTCTCCTTCTAGGGAGGATACTATGATTCAAGACAGATAATATCCCCTTCAAAGACAATCAAGAATCTCATTTGATAAGGGATTTTAACCATATTCAACCTAAAATTATCCTTTATCCACCTTCACATTTGCTTCATCCTTCCAATAAACCTAAACTTACCCTTTACCCACCTTTGCATCCGCTTCATCCTTCCAATAAACCTAAACTTGTTCTCTACCCACCCTCACATCCCCTTCATCCCTCTAATGTCTTGCAACAATCTAGTGATGATACTATTTCTCATACATATAACACACAAAATAACCCACAACCACCACAAATAATTCTACCATCATTACCTTTACCTAATCCACCTAGTGCTCCTTGTTACCTCCCACCCACAAATGGGTATGATATTGTTGAACAATTAAAGAATACTCCTGCCAAAATTTCCCTTTGGGATTTATTTCAAACATCACCAAGTTACAACACCACTCTTCAAAACACTTTACAACAAATAACAATCTCTTCTGGAACCACTCTGAATGATGTGGCAACTCTTGTTCCAAAACATAGTCTCAATATTACTTTTCACCAACATGAGCTCCCTTCTTTGGAGTTACGAAAACAACATGATGCCTTTATGATCATTTCTCAATTCCATCGCATAGGTATTAAGCGTACTCTTATAGATAATGGTTCTACCCTTAATGTGTGTAGTGTGAACCTTCTTGATCGATTGAAAGTCAATAGATCAAAAATAAAACTTGATTCCATTTTTATTCGAGGGTTTGATAATATAACAAAACAACTATTAGGGGTCATCACTTTACCTATTATAGTTGGAGTGGTCACTTTGCAAAATCCTATGCATGTCATGCCTTATGAACTTTCATATAATCTTCTTCTAGGAAGACCATGGATTCATGAGATGAATACAGTCCCTTCAACTCTCCATCATATCATGAAGTACATTTATAGCAATCATATATATCAAATTGAAATTGATCCCAAACCTAAAAATTGTTTGAACCTTGAAAAAGGAGCTACAAGTCCTCTCACAACATTGATTCCAACATCCAACATAGATCATCTTCCAATTGCACACAACAATGAGGAATTTCCATCTAACTTATTTGGTGATGATTGGGGATCCTTAGACTTCACACCCTCATTTATGGGTGAATACCTACTCACACAACAGAAAGATGAGAAACCACAACAACCAACCACCTTGTCAATGCAAAATTCAGATAACCTTTCAAAAGCCTCTGCCTGAACAACTTTAGACAATGCCACAAAATCCACAACAATTCCTGATGAACACAACAAAGAACAAGCACTCGATTCCAAAACACTCCAAAAGCTTTATGGAAAAGGCTATGATTTCATGAAACAACTTGGGTATAATGGAAAAGGCTATGGTGCTCAAGAGAAAGGAATTCACAACCCTATAGAGTTTAACACACAACAAACAACTCATGGTCTTGGTTATTGTTGTTTCATCGAGATCAACAGGCCTTCATATAACATCTATACTATCACACAAGATTCTTTCAAAACTCTTCCTTATTCAAATCAATAACCTTAGTTGTTGCACCTTGCCATGTCATAGTTGTAGGATAATTCCATTCTCACTATTGCATGTCTTGCATCCATCGCAAGGGGTAGAATACAGTCATCCACTTTTGGCTCACCTTTGTCTTGCATTAAGTGGGGGGCAAAGAGTTAGACAACCTTATCTCTTATATGTCACTTGTCATTGTCTCTTTTGACTTGTCATTAACCTTTTATGAACACTTAAGAGCAAGCTTGAGATGTGGATGACATGTCTTAAGATTGACTCACATATGACATACTCTATTCCTTTGTATTCCCTTAACATGACATAGCCTAACATCGAAACATATCACTTGGCATAGAGCTTTCCAGGTTGGTTCTCATGTCTCGTTTTCTTTTGTCATTTTATTTTCTTCTCTACTTTAAAGTAATTTCTTATAGAATGATGTGTAGCAATTCCTTTAAAGTGGGGGCATCCATTATTTCATTTTCATTCTTAGTAAAGTCTTGACGTTTACATGATGTGTTTGTCACTTTGTGGATGACATTGGGTATGATGTCCTTCATAAGTGTGATCTATCTTAGCATATTGCATTCCTCTTTATGGTTTGATGTGACACACTGCATCCCCTAAGTTGCAAATATACTATTCTTTGATTGGTCCTCTCTTGGAGACATTAGACACAATGTTCCTTAAGTGACTAACCTTGCATAAACTAAACAAGACTCCTTTGAACATATTACACATAAAAATTTTACACATAACATTCTTATTAGGACACCTTGTATAACACAACTTGCATTTTTGTGGAGCTATCTTATTTATTTGGCTTATTTTATGAAACTTAAACTAACATTTTCATTTCCTTTTGCTTTGTGGCACCTTGTTAAAGTTATCGAATGGGTATAGCTTTGGCATGGTTGAGTGGGAAGCCCAACTAGCAACATGACTTTCCCCATAGCCACTCTTGTGTTTGTGAGTACATTGCAAATAGTATATGTTACTCTCTTCCTTTTCATGATGTTTTGGCCCTTCTCATCCCACAGACGATCCAAAGTTCTGTGGGCCTAGAGTGAGTACATCTTTTCCATCTCATTTCCTTTTTTTCCTTGCCTTTGTATGATCTTGTATCTTGGGGGCTTGGCATACATGTGGATATCTCTTGAATGGATACTTTAGTGTGAAGAAGCAAGTTCTTCTCACTAAAGTGGGGGCTAAATTTGTGGTACAAAAAATGATCCGCTACTTGACATAAGATTAAATGGACTTAATAAGGCCCTAATCTAGTGTTGTGAGGCATTTTATGCTTCCACACTAGGTCTTGGACCCTTGCAAATCAAATAACATGTGTTTATTGACATCTTGTAAAGGTGTTGTAAAGTCTTGTAAGATGCTTTCACGCTTTTCTAGACTTAATAAACCTATTTCCCCCTAATTCAACATTATAAAACATATTTAATAACATTATTACATCAATCTAGAAGGTTCTTAACTTAAATTTAATGTTAAATTAGTGTTGCAATGTGTCTTGCACAATCAGATTGATTCTTGTGCCTTCCTAGGCTATGTGGACCTTATTTTAGTGTTGTAAAGTGTATTTAATCATACTTTCACATTGATTTATGTGTCCCAAGCCCTATTTTAAATTAACATCACATATGTCCTAATTTGAATGTCACATAAGCAGTTTAGGATCTAATCTCTCTCCTTTTGGGTGAAAACCCCTATAAGAGTTAGAGAGTCCATTGGGTCTTAAAATCTATGTTTCATAAACATACTACATACATAATATCTGGTCTAGTAGTAGTAAGATACATCAGTTTGCCAATCATAGATCTATATTTACTCTAATTATTCTTATCAGATTCATCATCTTTGTTTAGTTTACATCCGGTTACCATAGGAGTACAAACTAGTTTGGAATCATCCATCCAAAACTTCTTCAACAGTTCTTTTACATACTTACATTGTGAAATGAATACCCCTTTATCAGTTTGATTCACTTGTAGACCAAGGAAGAAATTTAATTCACCAATACTAGACATCTCAAATTCTTTTTGCATCTCTTCAAAAAACTTTTTACACATGCCTTCATTTCCACCAAAAATGATATCATCAACATATACAAATACTATCAACATTTTGTTACCTTGCACTTTGAAGTAAAGATTGTTGTCAGTAGAACCTTTGTTCAATCCTTTCTTTGTCAGGTATTTGTTTAGTCTTGCATTCCAAGCTCTAGGAGCTTGCTTCAATCCATACAATGCCTTATTTGACTTACAAACCTTGTTCAATTTGTCAGATAGCTGAAACCCTTTAGGTTGCTTCATATAAACTTCTTCCTCTAGGTCACCATTTAGAAATGTTGACTTAATGTCCATCTAATACACTTTGAAGTTCTTGTGGGAAAAAAATGCCAAAAACATCCTAATAGCTTCCATTCTGGCCATAGGGGAAAATGTTTCTTCAAAATCTATACCTTCAACTTGTGAATATCCTTTGCATACCAGTCTTGCCTTATTTCTTATAACTTCTCCACTTTCATTCATCTTATTCTGGAACACCCATTTCGAGCCAATCACATTTTTATTCACAATTCTAGGGACTAGTTCCCATGTTTGATTCTTTTCTATCTGCTGCAACTCTTCTTTCATATCTCTCATCCAACTCTCATCTTCACATGCTTGACTTATAGATTTGGGTTCAATTTTAGATAATAGACACAAATTTACCTCAGTTGGAACTCCGCTTCTTGTCTTCACACCTTCACTTTTATCTCCAATTATCTAATCTTCTGAATGATTCTTTTGTACATACTTAGGAGTCCTAATAGTAGGTTATGGTTCATTGTCTTCTTCTTATTCTTCTTCTTCTTCCACGTGTTCTTCTTTCTCTTCTTCTTCCTTCTTATTTTCTTCATGTACGTTTCCATAGATAGGATCATTAGGTTCAACTTTACTTATCTCAATAGGTCTACATATGTCTTCATCAACTTTCACATTAGCACTTTCAATAATCTTTCTCAATCTTTTGTAAAAGGATCTGTATGTTTTTCTAGTAGTAGAGTATCCAAGAAAAATTCCTTCATCACATCTAGCATCAAACTTTCCAAGATTTTCATCATCTCTTTTAATATAGCATCTTCTTCCAAATACCTTGAAATACTTCACAATAGGAGTGTTACCATTCCATAACTCAAAAGGAGTCTTTGTGTTGTTGTATCTGATCTAAACTCTATTAAGAATATAAACAATAGTATGTATCACTTCTCTCCAGTACACATCCAGTACATTTGATTCTTTCATCATGGTTCTAGTAGCTTCCTATACTATTCGATTTTTCCTTTCAACTACTCCTTTCTATTGAGGGGTTCTTGAGGTAAAAAAATGTCTTCTTATGCCATTTTCTTCACATAATGTATTAAATTCACCAAAAGTGAATTCTCCACCTCTATCAGATCTCAAACACTTGATTTTAATATTTACTTCATTTTCCACTCTTGCTTTGAATACCTTAAACCTATCCAAAGCCTGAGTTTTTTCTTTGAGAAAATCAACCCATGTCATTTGAGTATAATTATCAATAAGTAGCATGAAATACCTATCACCATTCAGGCTTCCAATTCTAGTCGAACCACAAAGATCAGTATGGATTAACTCTAGCATTCTGATAGTAGAGTGCTCTTGTCCCTTAAAGCTACATCTTTTTTGTTTCCCCAATTGACTTCTGCAAAGAGCATTACCAGGTCTTGTGATTTTAGGCAGTCCTTGAACAATTTCCTTTGAACTGATCTTGACAAGGTTATCAAAATTTACATGTCCCATTCTCTGATGCCATAACCAACTTTCACTAATTTGAGATACAAAGCAATGACCATCAACTCCATTCCTTCAGCTGGTAGATGTTTCCATGAGTTCTTCTTCCAGTAGTAATCATATCTCTATTTCCAGAACCGTTTATAATTTCACAAGTATTATTTTGAAACACATTTAAAACCATTGCTACACATCTAACCAACACTCAAAAGGTTATACCTCAAACCCTTCCCATAATATACATCATCAATATTATGCACTCCATCAAAACTAATTGAACCTTTTCCACAGATCTTAGCTCCTGAATCATCACCAAACATAACTAAACCACCATCATATTTCTCAAGTTTAGCAAACTTACTCTTATCTCTGGTCATGTGATTAGAATATGCATTATCAATTACCTAGTAGTCTTCATCCTATCTTGCATGAAAAGTGGTAACCATTGAAGTACCTTCCATCCTATTTCTCTTATTCTCTGGAGCCTTCTTTCTTACACATCTTCTAGGGTTAGTGGATATAGATTTACTTTCCAAATCTAAGAATAAGCATTCACTATCATCAACTTCATTTTCAGATTCATCATAAAAAATTCCTGCTTCTTCTTTAACATAGTACAACTTCTTATATTTATTATCCTTCGTATCCTTATCCTTATAATCCTTTTTCTTCTTGTGCACAAATCTATTCGGACATCTTGAAGCATAATGACCAATATTACCACAACTAAAAAATTTAAATGGAAACATACCTTTACACTTTCTGGTGCCTTTCTTCAACTTCCTGGTGAAGTTTGCTTCCAACTCATCAACACCAGAACTATCCGGTTCCTCTTCGATCTTCAATTTCTTAAATGTCATTTCTATATTTTCTTCTATCTTGTCTTCTTTCTAGAACTTTATTAACTCAAATGCTTGCAAGGTTCTGACCAAGTGTTTCAATGTGTACTTCTTAGGATCATACACTTTGTCAATCACTGAGATCTTGTCGTTGTAGCAATCTGGTAGGGTGATCAGGATCTTCTCAATTATTTCTTCATTTGATAGTTTTCCTCCTTGATTTCTAACTTCATTTGCAATCAGTTCAACCCTTTGAAAGAAACTTGTAATCTCTTCACCTTCTTCCATCTTTAGATTTAAAAATCTGCACTTTGTCGCCAACTTATTTGTCAATTTCACTCTTTCATTTCCTTCGTACATGTCTTCCAGCTTCTTCTAGACCTCATGCAATATCCAAAGAAATAACTTTAGCTCGCTCATTTTTAGATAACCTGCTACAAATAACATATTTTTCCTTCTCATTTTCTTCATAAGTAGAGATGTCATCTGCATTAGTAAGACCACCAGGCGGTTATGTATACTTTGTCTCAATAGCTTTCTAGGTCTTAAAGCCAAGAGAGATAATATATCCTTTCATCTATCCCTTCCAATCATTGCAGTCAATTCCATCGAATGTAGGGATCACCAACTTATGTGCCATCGAATCTTCCTTAAGCGGTTAAGCTCTACACCAAGGAACCAATGATTTGATACCAATTGTTAAATAGGAGCAGGACAACTGAGAGGGTGGGTGAATTAGTTGTCACATAGTTCAAACTTAAAACTTCAATAATTATTAATTCCACAACCACACTATTATGTTATTAAGTAAGAGCATGAAACACAAATAATAGAAACTAAATCAACACAATGAACACCATATTTTTACATGGAAAACCCAATGAGGGAAAAATCATGGTGAGGGTTAACTCACAATATAAAGATTATAAAACATAGGCTCACTGCCTAGAAGAGGACTCACTATCCAAGTACAAAGGATCACTTCCTAAAAAAAGGAATTGTTGTCCACAGAAAGGACTCATTGTCCAATAGGAAGGCTCACTGCCTACAGATAAAAAAGAGAACAAAAAGATCCACCACAATAATTAACACATTCATAGGATTGCAAAAACCTTTATCTCACTACCTTCAACACAATGAAGAACTACTATCACAAATAACTCACACACTCTTCTGCTCTTATGATTTGTGGCTCACTTTCATCAATTTGCATCACACTGTCATACAATTCTTCACAATTCAACTTGCTTTTATACCATCCTCAACCTTAGAAACTTTCTCCAAGGTTGGCCACAATTAACTTATTTCATAAATTCAAATTAGGTCGAAAACTCAAAATTCTTGCAGTGGAAAAGAATAAGAGTGGACCAATAAAAATATTTTTCAAGATAAAAAATAATATCTCGAAACAATCACACGATTCCTTATATTAATTTTATTCAAACATTGATGAACACACCTCCCAACAAGAAGATGACATGTGAACGCCACGACATGCTTTCTTATGCATGAGAATACATCTCAGAATCTTACAGATACATCTGCATCAAAACAACAAACTCAATCACTAAACAACTTTCACCAGTCCATCCAAGTTGTAGAAAATCACACTGAAATACTGAAACATGACTTCCAGATCACCAATCTTCAAACCTATTTTCCAAAGCATAGAAAAGACCTTCACAAGACATATTCCAGATCCGCAAGATCTGAAAAAAAATAGAGAAGGACTGTAGAGAAACAATATTTCTCCCAATCCATAGAAGACCAACTCTGCTAGAATAGTTCACATACCAGTGAATTTAACTTTCACGTACCATAAAACCAAAATTTAAAACTTAGGAGGTATCACCATGAGATCACTATCATCAAACCTTCAGATCCACACAAGCATAGGATCAACATAAGATAAATACGGAGCACATACTGGAGCACATTCTGAACATTTCCATCACTTTGACTTCTCTTCTTTATTAATTTTCTCAAAATGACTTGGAAGCTCATGAAACCAACACATCTACAACACTTTAAAGATAGCTCTATGTACTCATAACATTTCAGTAGCATTTCAGCCATACATGTACAATCTGCAACATACTGAACTATGTTGACATCAATGACAACATTAATGAAAACACCACCAAAACTTTCTCAAACCTGCATCAATTATAATGTATCATTGGAAATCACTCGAAGAGATCTACAATGTCGAACCACCAGAGGTTGGTTCACTGACTTTTCAAGCTGTTTTGGATCCTCTAAGATTTTCTATTTTAATTCGAAGCTACATTGGAGAAATTTCTCAAGATGGAAACTTCAATACCTCTCAAATTGTACAAGGGATTGAGATGATTCTTTCGCGACTGAAATTTTTTTCTAGTTCTGCTCCTTGGGGTAAATTTTGAAGTCCATACGAGCCCATTTAGGCCAACTTACTAAAAATAGTAAGTGACTATTTTTTTCCTTTTTTTACTTTTGACTTTCTTACACCCCTTAACTACCATCATGGGCCTCAAAATAACTAAATAAAATAAGAAAAAAAATATTTTTTTGGGTGATTCAAGATTTCCCTACACTGTAGGATGCTCCTACATCACTAACGGTGGAGAGGCCATTGGGAGTGCTAGTCACATTAATGATGATGTCACTAGTGAGAGTGGGGAAACAACTCGGTGGTAGAATAAACAAGTAATCATTATTGCAAGGGGGGTTGTACATGGGAAGGGGCCTGCATGGCCTATAGATGCTGGTACTTATGGATACCAATAATCTCAAATTCTTGTTTATATTTTGAAAAGAACATAGTATTAAAAATATTGAAAAAAAAATACTAGCACACAAGAGGAGAATTAATGGTGCTAGGTTTGTATGTGGTTTACATCCATACAAATTCCTATGCAAGATTCATTGCTACTATTTTTTCCCTTTTTTCAGCTTCTCTAATGTTGATGAAAGGACATGTGATCCTTAGGTTTTTTGTCATTCTAGATCTAAAAATGGGGTATGTGCAGGATCATCATGGAAAAAATAGGCCCTTAAGTGGCAAAAAGTTCAAAAAAGATAGAGTTAGGAAACTTGACATAAAAATTGAATAAGTTATCTATATTATTTCAAAAATATGTAAGAACAAAATCTATAGGAAATTGAATGTAGTTTCTAAAGTACTAGGTTTATTTTTATTTTTAAATCTATTTGGTGAAAATTTGAAATTTCAATGTAGTAGTACTTAAATTTCAGGGAAAAAATAAGAAGTAGGTGTCTGTATGACCACCCTACCCACAATAAAATGATAATATTTTTTTATAAGATTTTTGATATAAGTAGAAGACTCATGACCCAATGTGATGCATATTTTTTTGTAATTTTTTTCAAGTAAATAATTAATTATGATTTTTTTATTATAACTTCTAAAAAATAAAAAAAAATCATATATGTGACCACCTTAACTTGGTCAAAACTTCATGAAATTCATTTTTTTTTAATCCTATAGTCTGTGAAGCATAAAATGTGATGCATGTTTTAGATTCAAAAAATGTGATACCGTTTGAAAGTTGTTTTTTTTTCAATTAGCCTATCAATTAGGACTTTAGTCAAAATTCAAATAGAAAATGAATAACAATTATTTATTAAATTCAAAGTTACAAAGTATAATTTATATTGGGGGAAATTTGAGAATCTCCTTTAAAAACCATTTTTTGTTTCAACAATTTTGGGTAAAAAATGCCGTCACCCACATACCCTACACATACCCATCATATTGCCACTTGTTGGCCCATCATGATCTTGCAAATACCCGACGATGCATGTTTCACTATAGGATGAGTCAATATTTTCCTTAAGGCTGGATCTCTTGAAATTCAAATATGAAGCCATAGATTTGGAGATATGATACCATGTTAGAGCTGATAATGAGCCCTACAACTCCTCGAAATCACCTAATAACATTTGTTTCACTTGTGTGATAAAAGAAGTCCTTGGGGGGGTTCACATCGAGTCCTCCTATCCTTCTTTAAATAGTGCAGTTATCACTTTTTCTCTCTTTTGGGGACAATTTTTTCCCATGTGGTTTTCTCCTTTTCTTTTGTTATGAGATAATTTTGTTTTGTACATGGTTACCTCATTAGGTCCTATATGTGGGACTCACCCATGCATCCATCATTTCATTTTTTATTACGTTTTTCATTTTTCCCTATGTTGATCTTAAGAGGATATATTGGAGTAAATAGGTAATCACCTAATAATTAATCAATCATTAATTAATTAATTATTAGGCCCCTTTTACTTTATTACACTTAAGATAAAATTAAGTGTTTTTATTACTAGATTAGGTTAATTATAGGTCTTCTTGTCTCATTGCATAAGATAAGGACACTTGTTAGAATATAATCAAATCCTCATCTAGGGTATTCCTTTGTCTTTATAAGAATTCATTATTGTAAATTATAATAACTCACATACTTTTCCAATATCATATTCCTCTTTAGGTCAATTCTCTTTTGAAGGTTGCATGAGCACATTATTAGATTTTTCTCTTTGTATGTGTGAGAAATTTTGGTTGTGGGTGATGTATGAGAGCTATGGGGTTTAAGTTGTTGCATCAATACACTTTATCAC
>VDFB02099804.1:0-23041 GCA_007258455.2 Sequoia sempervirens | reverse complement strand
CCAATGACTTCTTCAGGCGTGAGATGTGAAATACGTTATGAACCCTGCTATCTGCCGATAAGTCCAACTCATAAGCTACTTCGCCCACTCGTCTGATAACATGGAATGGACCATAGTAACGAGGTTTCAACTTCTTTGCACCACTCTTCCGTAGAGTAGACTGACGATATAGCTGTAACATGAGATACACCATGTCACCCACTGCAAAAGAACGCTCAACCCTTTTCTGATCAGCGTACTGCTTCTGTTGATTTTGTGCCCGCTAGATATTGTCTCTGAGAGACCTCAAAATGTCCTGCTGAATCTGCATCATATCACCTGCGCTAGGCACTCTGCTATCACTCAATATCAAATCCAAAAGGTTGGGTGCCTCATACCCATACAATGCCATGAAGGGCATCATCTGTATAGTCATGTGGTGGGTAGAGTTATAACAAAACTCACAGAGGTATACACACCTCACCCAAGCTCTTTGCTGTCCAGCTATATAATTGCGCAGATAACCTTCCACCCACTTATTGACAATTTCCGTCTATCCATCTGTCTGTGGATGGTAGCTGGTTCTTGATGTCAGTTCGGTCCCACAAAGTCTAGACAACTCCTGCCAAAAGTTGCTCATGAACCGACTGTCTTTATCGCTGACTATAGTCTGAGGCAACCCATGTAGCCGGAATACCTCTTTGAAGAAAAGCTCTGCAGTCTGCGATGCTGTGAATGTAGTAGTGATCGGAAAGAAGTGCGCATATTTAGTCAGTCGATCGACAACTATGTAAATGCAATCTTTACCTTGGGCTTTCGACAAACCCGTGATAAAGTCCATTGATAAACACTCCCACTTCCTGTCGGGTATCGGAAGTGGTTGAAGCAATCTAGCACAATATGTGTGTTCCTGCTTGTTCTGCTGGAAAACAGAACACTCTCGTACATACTGAAGAACATTAGTCTTTAGCCCTTTCCAAGTAAACCTTTCCCGTACCAGCTTATATGTTTTGAAATAACCAGGATGGCCCGCCATAGGAAGATCATGAAAGGCTCTCAGAACTGTATCCCTCAACTTTGAATCGGGAACCAGAAAAATACACCCCTTGTAAATGATCAAGTCATTCACAACGGTGTACCTGCTATTCTGCTCTGTCCCATCAACAATGCTAGAAGCCCATGGGTTCTTAGCATACTCTGTAATGATCCGATGCCTCCAATCCTCGGAGATTTGTGCCATAGCATTCAACTGAGGTCTGCGAGACAAGGTGTCAGCTACAACATTCTGCTTCCCCTTAATGAAGGTGATGTCAAAATCATACGACTGCAGTTTGCTGACCCATTTTTGCTGTCTCTCATTTAAGTCTCGCTATCCAAGGAAGTGTTTCAAGCTGTTGTGGTCTGTACGCACACTGAATTTGATGCCCACCAAATACTGCCTGAATTTAGCCAAAGCATGCATAATGGCTAACATTTCCTTGTTGTAAATGCTGTAAAACCTCTCAGGACCCCTAAGCTTCCTACTCTCAAAAGTAATAGGGTGTCTCTCCTGCATCAAAACAGCACCAATGCCCTCTCCTGAAGCATCACAGTACAAATCAAATGACTTCGTAAAGTCTGGTAATGCTAACACTGGACATGAAGTCATGATCAACACTGGACACGAAGTCATGATCACCTCAAACCTGGCTAGCACTTCCCTTCGGAAGCTCGTAGGACAGCAAAATCCCTTTTGTTGTCGGTAGGTGGGGATATGCGAGAATCCCTACTATCAAATTCTTTGTAAAAGTACACAACCTAATGGGACAATCCCGAAAATCTCGTGCCACGAACGCAAGGTTTCCTCTGAAAACCATACTCCAACCCCCATTATGTTTTCAAGATATTAAATAACTTCGGGCCTAATATGCCTAGCTCACACTTGACTCCTTGGCATGTGCGACTCCTCAGCCAAGATACCCAAAACTGTATCCAAGTGAGCTAAATGCTCCTCCCATGACCTACTGTACACTAGGATGTCATCGAAGAAGACCAACACAAATCTCTGCAGCTGAGAACTGAAGACCCTGTTCATGGTAGCCTGAAAGGTAGCAGGTGCATTGGTTAGACCAAAAGGCATAACCAAAAACTCGAAGTGACCGCAATGGCATCTGAAAGCGGTTTTCTCAATGTCCTGCTCCCTCATCTGAATCTAATGGTACCCAGATCTCAAGTCAATCTTCGTGAAGAAGATAGCACCGTGCAACTCATCATTCAACTCATCGATGCGAGGTATCGGGTGCCTATTCTTAATAGTCTTCTTATTGAGTTGGCGGTAATCTATACACATCTGAAGTGACCCATCCTTTTTCTTCACCAATACGACCGATGAAGCAAAAGGTGACTTGCTAGGTTTGATGTGCCCCATAGCCAACAACTCATTGATTGTCTTCTCTATCTCATCCTTGAGCCGTTTCGGATGCTTGTAGGGTGTAATCATAATGGGCTTTGCGCCCTCCTCCAACTCAATAATGTGCTCAGTACCTCTGTCTGGAGGTCTGCCAGGTGGAATGTTGCTAAACACTTTAGAGTGTTTAGTCCTCAGTATCTGAATGTATGAATGGTACTCAACCTTCTGCTGCTCCTACTGTGCTGGCAATAACATACACTCTGCAGCCCAATCAACCATATCATGACGAATGAGTCTCTCCATCCGCCTGTATGATACCATCCTTAGATTACTATCTTTGATGGCCTTGATGACATGAGGTTTCCCATTTACCTTGAACTTCATCTCCATATCCTATAGATTGAGTGTGAACTCACCCAAATCGTGAAGCCATGCCATCCCTAACACCACATCAGTATCTCCCATATTAACAACATAGAATTTAGTCTTGAACTCATAGTTGTTCAGCCGCATTGGAAGATCTGTTATTTTTCTATCACATTTGAGGGTGTACCCATCAACCACCTTGACTCGAATACCCTCAAACTCTTTTGTTTGTATACCTCGTCTCTCTACCAACCGTGCATCTATGAAATTATGAGTAGCACCAGTGTCGAGTAGAGTGATTACCTTCTGACCTGCTAGGAGCCCACGAAGTCTAAAAGATCCATCTCTCTGAAGACTAGTCAAATGTGCCTCCTGTAGCTTCCTTCCTCCTTCATTTTCACCGTCATTTTCAGACCTTTCATCATCTGAATGCTCTGAATCAGCTTGCTGGTCTGACAGATCAGATTCCTCTTCTCCCTCACAAAACCACTCCATCTGGTTATTTTTCACCTTGGGACGAAGAGGGCATACATGTTTATCATCGTAGGGTGCCTTGCACCAAAAACACAATTTTTTCTTTCGTAAATCATTTAATGTTTCCCTGTCAAATGGTGGTGCATTTTGTCTCTTAGGATCAGGTGAATCCCTCTTTTTGTCAAATGGCCTATTCTTGTCAAAAGACCTATTAGGCCTTGTATAGGGTGTCGAGCTTGAAGTGAACTTGCTGCGAGGTGCTGAAAGCTACATACTACATGCCTTCCTCATGGCCTCCTAAAGAGTAGGAGGATCAAATTCCTTGACCCAACCTCTTATAGGCTCAATCAAACCCTCGACGAAGAGAATAACAAGTCTCCTCTCTTAAATGCCCGTCACCATGACTGCAACCCTCTGAAAGCCACCAACGTAGGCATCCAAACTACCTGTCTGTCTAAGCTGAGCTAGCTCTCTAAAGTAGAGTTCTGGATCCTTCTTGTCGAAACGCTCTATGAGCCTGCTAGTGAACTCCTGGTACGTAGTAATTGCATGATGGCCAAGTGTGTACATGCCGTGATTTCACCAATCATGCGCCAACCCATCAAGATGCAGTGTCGCAAACTTAATGGCCTCATCCTCCTGCATAGGTCTCAAGGATAGGTAATTGTCTAACTTCTGTAACCAAGACCTCGCTGAAGTCTTATCAGAACCATCAAAGTAGGGCAAGGTAATCTTGCTGACTGCATACTGTAAATCTCTGTTCACTTGTGGCTGTGGTTGCTGGTACTGAGGAGCTCTGCGGTCAAATCTACCTCCCCCTCTAGGTTTATGCACGTCCATAAACTCATGAAAAGTCAAAGCCTGCCTAATCTTAGGTGCTAATGACAAATACTCACCATGAAATCTAGTCACATCTGCCACTGACATGCCATTGTGTGGCCGAAACTCCTGATGATGACCCTGCTGCTCTGCCTCCGGAGTCGAAGGTGGGGTCTCTCGAGATATGAATGTAGGTTGTCCAGGCCTATGCTCATGATAGATCGGGGACGATTGCCACGGTGCTGATACCAAAGGCTGGTCTACGCCTGCAGACCTGCTCGTCTGCCCTATCTGAATATAGTGCGGCTGGGATGGAGTATACTGCCTCATCGTGCCCATCAATTGGGACATCATGTCCATCATATTGTCATGCCTGCGTCTATACTCATTAGTAATATCACCCTCTGCATGCTCTTTCCCTGGATCCCTATTCGTCTCTGCAGGAATCTCACGATCTCCCATCAGTGTTGTAACACTGTTCTCACTACTATTGGAACTGGATTTGTGAATACCCAGAACCCCTGATACTGTCTCACCTTCAGGAATAGGTGGACCTGTCCAATCCTCAACTCTGCCTATTCCTCTACCCTTTCTGTAGAAAATGATATCTCTACTCATGAAAAAGCATCGGCAACTTAATCAAAAAGAATCAAAAGTAATGATGGCGTGAATTTTGTAAGCTCGATAATACTCCATAAGAGACTAAAATTTCTGAACCCAAAACCCCTAATCGTAAAATTTTGAGTTTTTCTCGCTTATTTAGTAATTTTGGTTTTGTGTTTTGCATACATAAATGAGGAAACGCGCTTTTGCAAGAAAATGCCTTTGAAAAATATAATAAAATACCGATAAGCATAAAACTACCTAATAAAGTCTCGACCGATGCTGGGATGATTTCCATTAAAACTTCCTCTCCGAATGATTGCTAACCCAACAAATCAAATATGTATGCACAGAAAAAGGCAAATAACATTTCCATTATGAAACCCTCGGTTATTGCAGTCACCCCAAAAATAGCTGAAGAAGAAAGGTGCACGGCCGCCTTCAGGACAAATGCCTCCATCCTCGAAAACGATGCCAAAGACCCCAGAGACCTAGGCGCCCACACTGGATGAACTGGAAGACCAAAAGGCAAGGCGTATTCTCCAGTAAAGAAAGTACGGCCTTGAATGCTGCAAATGTATGGCCCAACCAGCAGCATTAAATATAGTATGGCCCCTTGAAGAATGTGCCACACCACTGAATCAAAATAGATAAGTCGCCTTATTGCTCAGATGAATAATCTCTGTCCAAAACCCTTTCTGATATTATCTCTGTAATCACAAATGCAACCTCTGGATGAAATCGCCTTGTTGACAATCTTCAACTGATATTTCACAGTCTCAGTATGTCAAATTCTGAGGAGGGAACGTTCATCAAAACCTGTTGATTTGTAGAAACCCTGGTTTCTCAAAGCCCAATGCTCTCCGAGAGAAAAATGATAGCAAATTAGAATAATCAACATATGAGTTCGATTTTCCCTTTGAAAGAATATATAACCTTCTCAAGAATTCGATCCTCTTCAAAAATCACTTAAAAATACATTTAATAATATAAATTCGCCTTCTTTTGACTTAGGCAATAATATTAAAATAATGGCGTCCCTTTTAATGAATAAATAATTATTCATTATAATAATAATTCTCCTTTATTATAAAGTATTTAAATACTTTATAATATGCCATTAATAATTAATATTTTAATATATCATTAAAGTGACTTTATAACATAAAGTCAAAATAATAATCATTTGATTATTATTAAATGCTCCATTATCTTCCATCTGCTCATCAAACTGTCAAACTGGGTCGAAACTGAGCTGACCAGCTAAACCAGGTGCCCTGCCCAAAATAGCAGCTCCCGCCTGCCTGGCTTACTATCAATAGTAAGTATCTGTAAACCACTCTGAAAGTGTCTGCAGAAACCCAAACCTAAATCAACTGCTGGAGTGATGTTCCCAACGCTGGATAACTGCCTCAAGTGATCCTCTAAACACTTCTGCGAGCCTACGAGGATCTGAATAATAGGCTAACCTCTGACACAACAGTACTACCTAGGAAGGGGACATTACATTGTAGGCTTCGGCGTACGAGGATGGAGGTACCACCTTAATTTTCTTCCGTAGTGAGGGAAGCAGGCCTTCAATGAACCATTGTTTCTTCAAGCCATTGCTGACTGTGTTTCCAGTTTCACCAGCAACTCTTTGAGTCTACGATTGTAGGCTCATACATTTTCATTCTTTCCTTGCTTCGTGTTATATATTTTTGCCACAATTTCATTGTCATCCCGGAGAAGTTTAAATTCTTCTTCAAATGCTCTTTTGAGTAATCACCATGAGGCTTTGTATGTTGCTTCTAGTTTCGTGTACCAATGTACGGCTATGCGTCTTAGCGTTGCTAGGAATGCTTGTGGCCAGTAATCCACATCGTCCTACCCATTCACTATCCATATTGTCTCGCACGTTTTGCAATGACATACAAGATCCTTTGAACCATTCCCTGTGAACTTCAAAAGCTTCTGCCTTTCGGATGCTAGCGGAGTCACCATGTTTCTTCCCCAATGCCCTATTTGTGCGTTGGACCTAATTGGACTGTTTCTCCCCTGACGTTTTGGTGCCTCACTTGCACACTCAGCCACGTATGGGTCAACAACACGTCCCCTCTCAGCGTCCTTTGCACCTCGAGTCTCCTGGGGTTTGTACCAGTACTCCCTCTTCCCAAGGGTCTTAGGCTTAGATCCTCCAATCCTTGGTCCCTCGTCTGATACAGACAACTCTCGAATGTGGCTTATATTGTTTTCAAGTTCTTTTAATAGTTCATTTTCATCATTTTTAATTTTTTCTTTTTCTGCTATAGACGGTGTCTTGAAAGTTCCTTCGTCACTTTCCTCAACAAGGTTTTGCTATAACTTAACAATAGATTGATTTATTTCATTAACGTCTTCATTTGTTTCTTTAACAATTTGTTTTAGTTTTCTCTGTTGAGTTTCTTGTTCCTTTAATCTGAGTGATCGTTGTACCCTTTCCTTCGGTGTTTCTTGCCTGCTTGGTACTCGACTTTTGTTCTTATTGGGTTGTATGGGTATTAAAGATTGGCCGTACGATCATTGATTTTCGGGAGTATGCCTTCAACTAGTGTCACGTTCCTCGTATCGCTTGCTCCTTTCCTCGTACCATTGTAGTATTTGCTGTCTTTGGCGTTCTTGGTCACTCTCTACCCGAAGATCTTGTAGTATGATGTAATGACGTGCCAATAACCTTGGCAATCGATTGAGGAGATGGTCGACCTTTGGGTTGACGCATAGTCTATCCCAGATGATCGACTGAGGGATCTCTTGCTTGAGAACCTCCCTCCATACGTGATCCCTCAACAAGATATCCCACAAGTTGACAAGGTCCTATGTCAATTCATCTTCTCTTTCCTCGTTTGCTTGTACCGGTTCTTTGGTCAGTTGACCCATCACGACGCCATTCTCCCGTTAGGTGATTTTCCAAAGTTCACTTAGGTAATGATGCCAAATGTTTACTCACTGGGATAACTTTAATGTACTATGAGAGTAAACAGATAACATTCATGAACATATAATGCACAAAATAGGATTTGCATTTATTCATCAATTTAACAGCAAGTACAATAGCATAATGTCAACATGAAAATAGCATAGTTGTCCTGATTACAATAAACCCAATACATATAGTCACCGGCGGTGGTTGAGAAACCAACCGTCGCGACGCTTCATAACAACCAAATCAACTAATCGCGACTTAGTTTCCAGAAACATGTGACATCAAGTGTATGAAATATTTGCTATTTGAATATAGTTTTATTAAATATAACCAACTACGGCCGACTACTGTTACGACCGACTACGATCGACTGTGACTACGACTGACTACAACCGATGATCGACTATGATTGACTACGACTCACTATGGTCGGCTACATTTGGTATAACACACTCCATTGAAGAAGTGAGTTTGGCTGGCTTGTTGCTTAGTGTGTTTCCTTTTAAGTCGCAGCATTCTAGATAGTTGGTGTCGTCCTATACACCGTATGCTCTCACCTTCCCCATCTTGATTATTGGGCATTGGAAAGTGATAAAGACATTGTATTGCATTTTATTTCAGTTAAATTTTTTTAAAAAATATGGGGTGGTTTTTACTTGGAACCTATTTTGCATCTTCACGAGCTTGATTTGTAACCTGAGTAATTTATGTTAATTCTAAATCATGTTTTGTGATCTAGGTTTGTGTGAGATTTGGCTAGATTACATAAACTCAAATTCTCTTTGTTGGGTTGTTATGCTAATGTGCAAATGTGAAGGTAATTTTTTGGGTTTGCTAGATTTATGCTAAGTTACCGATTCGAGAACGGGTGTAGATACTAGTATGGGTATAGCGGTACGAGAATTTTTTTCCCTTGGGTATGGGTACAGGAATATATATGTATGTATGTATGTATGTATGATGTATTCATGTAGTACAAAATTTAAAAATATAATATATAAAACAATGATATTCATAATTGCCAATAAAAAATATTTAAATACCTCATAATTTGCAAAAATGAAAATACTTATACATTCATAATTCAATGATTTGTCAAATGTCAGTACACAATGAAATTATAATCAATATGCATGCCATTTTCACAATTTTGTCACTTAAGAGAAAAATTATGTATGCAAGCATTTTTTTGTTTATAGAAATGTTTTTTTAAAAAAAATCTGCTTTTTATGGGGGAACCCTTGGGTTCGACTGGGTTCGGCCCAAGTTTGCCTAGGGTCCCTCTAGGGAACCTAGGGTGCCCAGGAGGGACCCTGGGAGAACCCAGAGAAGAACCAACAAAGAACAGGACCCGAACTGTACTCACACGAGTATGGTACGCAAAAGAGAACCCGATAACTTAGGATTTAGGTAAATAAGTTTAGGGTTTTGTTAGATTAGGGTAAAATAAGGAAATCTAAAGTATACTATGAGGCTTTTAGCGTCGTTGTGTAAACATTTATATAACCTAGGGTTTTACATGATTTTGGTTTTAATTATCTAAACCTAAAATTTAAATAGCCAAAATATTTAGGGTTTATAAGGGCTTGATTAAATATATTTAAATCTGTCTAAAAATATTTCCATTAATATTTTTTAGGGATGCTATAAAGACACTTGTTGATCCTTCACCTTCATTGATTCTTGGTGTGGAATCATTGATTGAGACTTCCCTTAATTCCTGCTTCTTTAGACTTAAGTAATGTTTCATATTCTAGTAATTGATTTCATCAAGATCCTTTTTGTCTTTCATATTTAGCTTTGTGGAATAACCTTTTGACAGGTATTGTGCATGTTTTTTTTGAAGCTCATCTTACAAATTTGATAGACACACTTGAGGATATCCATGTCCTCTTGGATGATAGTTACAACATCTCTCTTATCACATCATCTTTGTATTTGGTGATTGTTCTTCACGAGTCTTCACAAGTTTTTGGATTGGTTTCACCTGATTGCATTATATCATCCTTCAATTCTAACATGTGGAGACTTGAGAAATTTTCAAAGGCACACATATTGAGACTTTTTTCATCCCTCATCTTGGAGTGGAGGTTTCTTTTACAGACACCATTGGATTTATTTCTTTCTAATAGGAGAAATGTTGTTTGCCAATTTTAGATTGTCTTTAGCATTCATCTTTGAGCATTCACCACTGACACAAGTTATTTCTTTGTGTGGGCAATATATAGTCTCACTCTTTCTTTCCTCAGGAGGGATATTAATTGTATATTCATGGTGCTATATATACTCACTCTTTCTTTCCCATGGGGGGATATTGATTGTATATTGATGATGGATGTAGTCTTTGGAAGGTCATGTTGAGTCCTGCCATCACTTGTACATGTTTACATTTTTTCTCTCTTTTGGAGGGTTTTTCTCCTTTATTTGTGAGAGATCTTTGGTATGTGGATACCTCATTAGGTCTTGTTGCTAGGACCCATCTTTGCATTCTTTCATTTTTTGTCCCTCCCTAAGTTGCACTTAAGTGGGTTTGTTGGTGTGAATGGAGTATATTATCTAATTGGTTTTTATGTAGGTCCTATTCACACTTAGTTAAGTCTATTTAGCCAACTTTAAGGTCATTTACTCTTTGTGTCTCATGTCATATGATTGTGACACTTGTCATCTTGCCTATATAAGCAAGGTTCCTCTTGTGCATTATATAGGTCATTGTAACCCATTATATCTTGTATACATTGTATAATCTAGCATTCATTTTTTGCTACTCACTTGTGGAAGGTTGTTTTTGGTTTTATAGGTGATCTTGGTTGCTTGAGTCTACTGTATCTCTTGTAGAGTGTAGATAGCATAGCAGATACTTAGGAAGATTCGTATTACAAAACAACTTGTTTATGTTAAGTTGTCTTATGACTTAATTAAGTTTTACGGTGGAATAGTAGATAATTTTGTGGGTACTTAGGTATATTAGAAATATCAATTAAACTATTTATGTTAAGCTTTCTCAAAATATAATGGAATAAGCATTATTTTGATGATGAATAATTGTCATCAAAGTTGTGATCATTGATAATGACCTCATACTCATTTGTGTTCACTTTTTTAATGTGGCATCATTATTGTTCTATTGCAATTCATAGTTTTGGCATATTGTGCATGCTGCTGTATTTGTTATATTTCTATTGTCATATATGCTTAAATGCTTTCCATTTAAACTGTAAAATAATACTTTATAAACAAATGCATGTTTATGTAGATTCCATGAAAACCCTTTCCAACGATATAGGGTGTCATGTCCCCTTCTAGTTGACATCTCTCGGAGCACAGGATTAGCCTATTATGCGACCCTCGTAGGCTGATAGGTTGGATAGAGGGTCATGATGGAGCTTGGCTCAGCTTCAGTTGGCAGTTCTTGATCAGTTGGCTTTCGTTCGGGCTCATTCGGACACTTCTTGCAGAAGTTGCTATTTTTAGCAGTTATTGGCAGTCAGCGTGGGACCCCTGCTATTTTTAGCAGTATGGATGGATTATGTTTAGAATCACTTCATTGTTCGTCAGCTTCAGACGGCTCGAGCATCGGGTTAATATTGAAGGAGATATTAATATTTAATTGATTTAATTAAATATTAATTACTGGAGCATTATAATATAAAGTTATAATATTTTATTATAACTTAAGTGATTCAGTGAAGGGGGTCGCCCATCATCAGGAAGGGGCCATTTTGTTGATTATATTTTATTATAAAAATTTGGCTGAAGACTATTGAGAAAATTAAATGATAGAAGTCGAATTCTTTAATGAATCCCTATTATTAAGGAATTCACACTTTTGAGGAGAATATAAGCTTTGCATTGAAATTCGAGCCCATTATGTGATTATTGATGATTGAAAATTGATTAAGTTTGGTCTGAGCACAGAAGCTTTAGGGTTTCAGTCTCGAAGCATTGGGGAACGAGCCATCTCCAGTGAAAGCAGTTCAGAGGGTGTGAGATATCACCTAATTTATTGCCAGTTGAGAGATTTCTTCATTCAGAAGAAGTTACAGAGCATCAAAGATAATAAATTATTCAGAGGGTTTTGATTTGCAAATTCATCCAGTGGGATTATTTAGCTGAGGCGCCTATATCTTCACATCTGGAGATCATCAAAAGGGAGCCGTATTTTTATTCATTTATTACTGCTGTATTCTGGCCGTACTTTTCTGTATACTGGCCGTACCATTCAAGGGAAGCCGTACTTAGTCTTCAGAGCAAAGCGCCTACATCTTTGGCAGTCTGACTCCATTTTCAAGGGCGCATATTCTTCTAGCAGTGGATTCTTCCTTCTGGCGCAAGGGAAATTGATTAATCATTGCAGCCGTACCATTACCAGCAGTCATTTATTGCAGCAAGGAAAACCAGGTTCTTCATTAAAATATTCATTGCTTTTTAGATTGCATGTTAGTAGATCCTCTTTGTAATCATTCCAGAAGGCAAATAAATGAACAAGAATCAGTATTTCCATTAGATACTATTGTTTCCGGAGTTATATAATTTTAATAGAATTTATTTGCAATTTCTTTCAAAATCGCCATCTTCTTCTTTTATGCAAAAAACCCAAAAACGTCAAAAAAAACCAAAACATTCAGAAAAAACAAACAGAACAGTCAGATTTGAGTAACAGGGGAAACTAGGGTTTCTACATAGGGTTATTTGTCTTCCATCTTTTGGCCACAGTCTTATCTCAAGTCAAAACTAGCATGTATACCCCATTTGACTTCACATGATCTTGTTAATGAGATTCAGATTTTCTTGGAGAAGGATTAAACAATTAGTGAACTAGTCAAAAGAATGAACAAACCATCTAGTTGTGTCTTGATTGATATACATATTGTAGGTGGAAAAACCTAACACACTTCCCCTCCTATTATTTTTACAGTCATTATAGTATAGATAACATAAAACAAAATAAGAAGAAATGGACCCTTTTGTATTAATCACATAACAATATTTTGTAATTCAAAAAATGAATATAATCTCCATGATCCATCCCATACCTCTCCATGGTCATATGATCAATACAATATATAGAAGCATGAGATTCCTAGGATACATTATCAGATTCTCTAGAACTCCCTCTACCCAAATTGAAACGGTCCTAATAGTTATCTTGGTTTAGGTTCTCCATGTAAACATCTCGAGTTCTTTTTAGAAACACTAGACCCTTCCTAGAGATATTTTAGGGACATTGACATTTTGAAGAAAAGCTTGCCATTTTTGAAACAAACCCATAGCAAGAGTTTGTTGAAAATTCTAATACAAAGTAACTAATCATAAATCATGAACCTATATAATTTTGAGCTATGTATTTTATAGTCAATTTTGTTTGCTTAAATGTTGATTCTCTATATTTTATAACAAACCATGCTTGGTTTCCCAAAATACTTTGCATTGATGTATACCTATTAGGCACTTAGGTCCTTGGAGGATGGGTGCAAAGGTTGGGAAATTAACCATTTTCTTGAAAAAAAACCCTATAAAGAAAATTAATTATAACATTCCTTCTAACAAATAACTACCATACATAAGGACATAGTTAATCTTTTAATTATTTTCATTATAATGCTTATTGCAAAAGCACATGCTACAATTGTGTGCTTCATCTTGTGTGTATTGTTGGTTGGCATTCTCTAGAAAATGCTCCATTATAAAATGAAGCTCTCCTCGTTGATTGTGAATGCAATGTCGTAATGATCCATTCTATATTTCATATGGTGGTGATGAAAGCATTTTTGTTTCATATATATATATACATACATGTATATATACATACATGTATATATACATATATGTATATATGTATGTATATATATACATACATATATGTATATGTATATACATATGTATATACATATACATATATATATGTATATATGTATACATATGTATATATTATACATATGTATACATATATATACATATACATATACATATATTATACATATGTATATACATTATACAAAAATAATACACATAGCATATACATAATATATGTTATTGTTACAGATATATGTATGTATATATATGTATGTGTAGTAGAATATATATGTAATGTATGTACACACATACGCACACACATGAAGGCAGTTACACACAACACATTACATATACATGCATACATGCATATACATGTACAAAAAAATAAAAAGTATATATATACATGTATTAAGATAGAGCATAAAGACAAATACAGAGCAGCTATACACACACACACAAATATTATATATACACATACACATACATATATGTATGTGTGTGTATACATATATGTATGTACATTACATGTATATACATGTACGTGTGCATATTACACGTATTGACACATACATATTATACACACACACACACATACATACACATTACATGTGGCAGCATACATATTTATGTGACATATATATGTATGCAATATTACACACACACACACACACACACAATAATAACATATATAGCATGTATATGTATATATGCATATATATATATATATGTACAAAGTTATATATGTAAGCATATATATATATATGTATGTATATATACATATATACATACATATATATATATATATGAAACAAAAATGCTTTCATCACCAACATATGGAATATAGAATGCATCATTACGACATTGGCATTCACAATCAATGAGAGCTTCATATATATATATAAATACATACATGTGTGTGTGTGTGTGCGCGCAATGTTTCTATTTGACACAAGGTTGTGTCATATTTGTAAGACAATCAGTGTGTACTTCGTGCAATTCTACTATGTTTGACATATGTTAGAACCCTGGTGGTTCTCAAATTGAAACCCTAATTGTTTTTGTGTTGTTTTTGCAAATTTTCGGTTTTTTGTGTTTTTGAGGGTTTTACAGGCAAAATGTAAAGCTGCGATTTTCTCAATAATTACAATTAAATTCATAAAAAATCACATGTGCATTGTAATATATAGGAAATGCTCAGAATGCCAAGGCGTATCATTTATTTCATTGTCCAGAGCACTTACAAAGACAAATAGCAATATATAAATGAAAATACAGATTTATTATCAAAACCTGATTTCCTTCTTGCAGCCGCCAAAAGAATGATGAGAACAGTACGACTGAAAGAAAGGATGAATCTCTGGTCACTGTGATTGATGCTGAACCACTGAACACCCAAGGCGCACCCCAACTGGTTGCTAGAAGTTAAATTCTGATGGTTTCCACTGACTACTGAGAAGGTACGGCCTGCTGGTACAGAAAAGTACGGCCTACAGCAGCAGCAAGAATATGGTACGGTTTCTTGAAATGTGTGCCAGATCTCAGGTAAATAACCACTGAAAGATTCGCCTCTGCTGGTAGATGTTTATTCTCTGTGAATCTCGGAATGAATAGCTCAGTAAACGCAAACTGTGATCTCTATGTGAAATCACCAAGTGCAAGCTTCAGCTGGTATTGCACAGCCTCAGTCTGCCTGATCTCTGAAGAGTTTTCGTTCTCCAGAAACGTTTGTCTGCCAGAAACCCTAGGGTTTGCAAACTCCAATGCTCAGAGCAATAAAGACAAAATTGAATAATAATATTAGAATAGTTCGATTTTGCCTTGACTGGAAAATATATACTCCATAAAAATTCGACCCAACTCCTTTTAATTAATCATTTAAATAAAATGATTTATTTCACCTTTGATACTTAGGAGAAATATTAAATAATTAAATGGCGCCTCAATTTAATGAATAATAAATATTCACTAAGTCAAAAATTAATACTTTATTATAAAGTATAATAAATACTTTATAACTGGCCATTTTAATTAAATATTTCAATATTTCAATAAAGTGACTTTAATATAAAGTCAAATTATTAAATATTTAATAAATCATTAATTACTCCTTATTTCTCCGTCTGATCATTCTCGCGAAGGCCCAACCGACAATAACTACCAAAATCGAGGTTTCAAAATCGAGTAACTGCCCCAGATGATCCTCTGCACTCTCCTGCCAGCCTACGAGGATCGAATAATAGGCTAACCTCCTCGACAAACAGTGTCAGCTAAAATGGGGACATGACAGTCCGCACTCCCTGAAATTGCTTGTCCTCAAGCAATCTCTGCAAATACAGCTGCACTGCACCACCTGGATCCCAAGGATAGTACTGGACAATGTTCCTGTTGGCCACAACTGACTCCTGTAACTCCCACAACTGATCAGCAAGAATAAAATACCATTCCCTATTAACCTCAGTGCGGTCCGGCATAGGATCAAGACTCTCAGAAGGAGGCAAGTCAAACGACAAGCAACACTTACCCCCTAAAACTGCACGAGATATACTATCATCCAGCATATCAAGTACGTGCATGCTAGAACTGTGCACCTGAAACAAATTGTGTACATGCGGATCAATCATGAAGCCATATGCACTCTGCACCATATACACACTGTGATACTCCTCCGTGAGCTTAGTCTGAAATCCTAGTGCACTAGTAGAATCCCAAACGCTATCATCACTTTGCTCAAGACCAGGATCAGGTGAGTTACCCATATCAAACTCAAAGAGCGGGTTGTCGTATGAAGATATAACATTTGTCTCAAACAATGGATTGGTCACAAACGGAACCAAACCACTAGGCTGATCCCAAACGACTGCCTCAGAACCCCCGGGGTACTGAGCATAACCATGCCTGGTCTGCACAAAATCCTCCTCGCTCTTCCCACTAACGAGAGAGATAGAACGAAGGCTGCCATTTGTAATTCCCCTCAACACATATTTCTTGCCCTGTACTTCAAATCTCATCTCCATTTTTGGCAAGTTGAGGGTGAACACACTGATGTCCTGAAGCCATCTCATACCCAACACTAAATCCATTCCACCCAGGTTGACTACATAGAAGTCTGCCTACAACTCATAATCATTCAGCATGAGAGTGAGATTACAAATCCGTCGAGTGCAAGTGAGTGTATATCCATCTGCCACCCGAACTCTGAATCCAGCGAAATCCTCTGTCTGGAGTCTACACCTGCTGACGAAGCTCTCATCAATGAAATTGTGTGTGGCTCCAGTGTCGAGCATAGCAATACATCGCTGTCCCTCCACTAATCCCCTAAACCTGAATGAGTCATCCCGTACACTAGCAGATAACACCAACGGGGATAAGTTGGCATCGGGCCCAAACTCCATAGAGGCATTCCCGGCCTCTGCATGTTCTGAAACAACCTGCTGGTCTGAATCATCAGACTCGTCATCATCATAGTAAACCCACATGGCGCGGTTGGCTCTGCCCTTCGGTCTCAAAGGACAATCATGCTCCTTATTGTAGGGTGCTTTGCACCAATAACAAAGTTGTTTCTTTCTCAATTCGTCCCGAGTTGCATCATCAATTCTCGCAACTGGTTTCCTTTTTGGATCTGCAACTGGTGTATGACTCTCCTCAACAGGCAAGTTGTTTGTCTTAGGCTGAAATTGTTTCTTCGGAGCAGCAAGCTCCATACTCCTTGCCTTCCGCATAGCCTCCTGAAGAGTGGGAGGGTCAAAAGCCTTAACCCAACCTCTCATGGGTTCTGTCAACCCCTCAACGAAGAGTATGATGAGTCTCCGTTCTGAAATCCCTATCACCATGACTGCCACTCTCTGAAACTCACCGATGTATGAATCCAGACTGCCTGTCTGTCTGAGCTGAGCCAACTCTCTGAAATACAGTTCCGGATCCTTCTTATCAAATCTCTCTATCAGTCTGCTGGTGAACTCCTGATAGGTATTGACCGCATGATGGCCTAGCGTATACATGCCGTGGTGCCACCAATCATGTGCTACTCCATCAAGATGTAAAGTAGCAAATTTAATTGCCTCATCCTCCTGCATAGGCCTAAGTGATAAGTAATTGTCCAGTTTCTGGACCCAAGACCTCGCTGATGTCTTTTCAGACCCATCAAAATATGGCAATGTAATCTTGCTCACCGCATACTGCAAATCTCTATTCACCTGTGGCTGCTGCTGCTGATGCTGTGGGGGTCTGCGGTCAAATCTGCCTCCTCCTCTGGGTTTATAAACATCTATAAACTCATGGAATGTAAGTGCCTGCCGGATCTCAGGTGCTAGTGACATGTACTCACCATGAAATCTCGTCAAGTCTGCCACGGACATGCCATTGTGTGGCTGAAACTCTTGATGCTGCCCTTGATGCTCTACCCCTGGAGTCTGTGGTGGAGTCTCCTGTGCAAGAAAGTACATCTCCCGAGACTGCCGAGGTGCGCCGGCGCTAATGACATCCATCTGTGCAAATTTTCGCCCGACTAATTCAGATGTAACAGGGGGCCGTAGGGTGTACCGCTCTAATGGTACCCATCAATCATGTATATACATCACTGCGTCCATCATATTATCATGCGTCTCCGCTCAACTCCTCATATCAGTATCACCCTCTCGCGATAGCGCCTCTTCTCGATCCCTTTAGTCTCGGGAGGAAGTCTCAATGCTCGCCATTAGGTTGGAGCCACCGGATCTGGTGGAATACCTACCTCGAGTCACCGACCTTCCTCGAATCTGGCAGGGACCGGCCCGGCCTGCCTTCACGGTTCCTACTTAACAATGCGTACCGGTCAATATCTTGGCTCATAAAAGGCAACCCAAAATGCACTGTATTCTGAAAAAGCACTGAAAAAGCACAGGATGGCAGGAGATCTGTGCTCTAATACCACTGTCAGAACCCTGGTGGTTCTCAAATTGAAACCCTAATTGTTTTTGTGTTGTTTTTGCAAATTTTCGGTTTTTTGTGTTTTTGAGGGTTTTACAGGCAAAATGTAAAGCTGCGATTTTCTCAATAATTACAATTAAATTCATAAAAAATCACATGTGCATTGTAATATATAGGAAATGCTCAGAATGCCAAGGCGTATCATTTATTTCATTGTCCAGAGCACTTACAAAGACAAATAGCAATATATAAATGAAAATACAGATTTATTATCAAAACCTGATTTCCTTCTTGCAGCCGCCAAAAGAATGATGAGAACAGTACGACTGAAAGAAAGGATGAATCTCTGGTCACTGTAATTGATGCTGAACCACTGAACACCCAAGGCGCACCCCAACTGGTTGCTAGAAGTTAAATTCTGATGGTTTCCACTGACTACTGAGAAGGTACGGCCTGTTGGTACAGAAAAGTACGGCCTACAGCAGCAGCAAGTATATGGTACGGTTTCTTGAAATGTGTGCCAGATCTCAGGTAAATAACCACTGAAAGATTCGCCTCTGCTGGTAGATGTTTATTCTCTGTGAATCTCGGAATGAATAGCTCAGTAAACGCAAACTGTGATCTCTGTGTGAAATCACCAAGTGCAAGCTTCAGCTGGTATTGCACAGCCTCAGTCTGCCTGATCTCTGAAGAGTTTTCGTTCTCCATAAACGTTTGTCTGCCAGAAACCCTAGGGTTTGCAAACTCCAATGCTCAGAGCAATAAAGACAAAATTGAATAATAATATCAGAATAGTTCGATTTTGCCTTGACTGGAAAATATATACTCCATAAAAATTCGACCCAACTCCTTTTAATTAATCATTTAAATAAAATGATTTATTTCACCTTTGATACTTAGGAGAAATATTAAATAATTAAATGGCGCCTCAATTTAATGAATAATAAATATTCACTAAGTCAAAAATTAATACTTTATTATAAAGTATAATAAATACTTTATAACTGGCCAATTTAATTAAATATTTAAATATTTCAATACAGTGACTTTATTATAAAGTCAAAATATTAAATATTTAATAAATCATTAAATACTCCTTATTTCTCCGTCTGATCAACAAACTGTTGAACTAGGTCGATTCCGAGCTGAATAGTTGAACCAGGTGCCCTGCCCGAAATAGCAGCTTCCGCCTGACCTAACTTTCTAAAAATAGAAAGTTCCTGAAAAAGCACTCTGGAAGATTCTGCGAAGGCCCAACCTGACACAACTGCGAAACTGGAGCTACCAAACACTGAGTAACTGCCCCAGATGATCCTCTGCACTCTCCTGCCAGCCTACGAGGATCGAATAATAGGCTAACCTCCTCGACAAACAGTGTCAGCTAAAACGGGGACATGACAACATAACATAGAACTAGATTTTGTTGTTTGACGACCATCTCTAGCAAGGAGCTATGACATTTTTTTTTTTACGATTTAGATCAATATTTTTGCTTTCTGCTTTTGAGGAAGTAAGAAAGAGCTTGTGTGATGGAACAACCGGTGTAATGCCATAAGAAATGATTAATCAAGCTCAAATTATAGAGTGTAGATGACAATAAATAAGTGGCATTGGATATGTTTAATTAGTCCTCTATTAGAAGGTTGTTGATTGCAATGGACTCCTCCTTGAGGTGGACTCAATACTCGCTTATCATATACTCATATATTGCATTTTAACATTCTTTGCATATTTTTTTTCATATAATACATATTTAGGTGAATGGGAGGTGCATAGCCACTTGGGTAAGCAAATAGTTTGACTTTGGTCCATATGTTTCCTTTAGAGTCCCTAACATGATCATATCTTTGTGTTGAAAAGATAAGTATCTTAGCATTTTAAATTGTCTTTTGTAAGGCAACCACAAGACAAAATAGTGTGTATAGTAGAGTTGCTCTTCTAATTTGGAAGGAAAGCTCCTTGAGACGTAAACTAAATCTAAACCTAAATTAAATTGACCCTAGACTAAAAACTATTGACAAGATATAAAAATATGTACACTTAACAAAATTCTCTGATGAGGAGTGTGCATAAAGGAAGCAACTACTTGCCTATGTTTTTGTCTTGGATATAAGCTCCATTTTAGAAATTAAAGGATGAAAGAAAACTATCTAAGCACAAGAAAATGTGACCACCTCCTATTTACTAAAACAAAGACCAATAAATTAGTAATCCATTGCAAGAAAGATTCAAAAGAATAACAATTGAAATAATGAACAACCACATGATTCTAGGAACTAAATTTCTAAGTTGCATACAAAGCCACTGCTTAGATGAACAATGACATCAATGTAAAGCTTGACAAAGTTACTTAGTTCCAATTTAATCAATGAAATTACAAACATAGGTGAACCAACTTGAACAACAATTTCTACAAAATAAGCATAGCATCAACCATCCTTACCATTTAGATGCTCAAAGCACTTATTTATAAGGTATAAATGACCAATCTTTGGGACTTCCAAATTATCTTTAATTTATTCTAAAAAGTGAGCTTTAAAGAAAAATGCTCAAAGACTCTTGAATTTATAGAAAATCCTCTGTAAACAACTAACAAAAAAAACTATTTAAAGGCACTTAAAAATAGGCTTTCATCTTTGTTTCAAAATAACAATTGCTAGAAATAGCTATGGAAAATGGAAAATTGGCATATGAATGGCTTCCATCATTTTGAAGCATTTCCTACATTGTAACCTTGACTAATCCTCTAATGCAAAACATCGTACAACGAATTGTTGAATGGAATAGGCTTGAGTGATAGTGGCATTCCATGTTGCAAATGGTTTTGGAAGTTATGGAGTTGGGGGGAAAATTGAAATATATTAGCCACTTTAAATGTATGCTAGACTTTTAAAGTGGCTAAGCCATTACAAATGTGCGTTTACCTTTTCATGCCAATTTGGACTTTGGTGAAATTTTGATGCAGCTTAGCCATGATTGATGCGCATTGACAAGAAATTTAGATGGCTAAACTAAGTTGGGCCTGTGGCAGGGTAACATTTGCCAATTCTACAACATACTTGAGGCAAGAGGAACTTATACTTGATTCACGCAAAAATTTTCGCCACTTATGGTAGGTGGATTTTTTACTTGAGTCAACTTTAAGACCTTAGGTGGAAAACCCATGTGGCAAAGTCACTCTAAATGTGCACTTGGCAAAGGTTTTTAAGTGTTAATGAGATATTTTTAAATGTAAACAACTTTTGGACATCCTTATAAGTGGAATTGTCAAGTGTCTTAGCCAATGCAAATATAGGTGGAGATCATTAGCAACTGTGCTGGCCAAGAAACCTCAAGTACTTTTCCATTTTTTGCTTTATTAGTATTTTATTTTATTTTCTTATGAGATAGCACAAAATGAAATAGTTTGTATCGTAGAACTATTCTTCAAATCACAAGTGGAAGCTCCTTGAGATCTAACTAAACCTAAAGCTAATAAAATTTACAACTAGCACACTATACAAGATTTCCTAGGGGTTTTCATTAAATGTAAATATGTAACTAATTATGTTTTTACCTTCGATACAAGTGTTGGATTGCCAGTAATCAAGTCTTGTAGTGATATTTTTAGATTTAGGGATGATAAATAATTCAAACACGAATGCACTCAACTTTTTATTGGCTAAAGCAGAGTTCCATATTTAGTCGTAAACAAAGATTTAACATAGTAACACAAACAAATGCCAATTACTATCTAAACTAGAGACTAGTAAATTTACATCAATCAGAAATTGTTAAATAATTGAACATCACATGATTTCATGAAGGAAATAGTTGAATTACATTCAAAGCTACAATTTAAATAGAAATTTTGACTCAAAACATTTTACTGTCAACTTTTTTACAAAATTACAAGCATGCAATCACCATTACAATGACTTTGATTGACTGATAACTTTTGTAGCATAAGCTTGACTTCCACCAATATTCATTAACTTTCATGAAAATACAATGACTTAACTAACAAGTTTTATAGCACATGCTCAACATCAGCTCTTATTACAATCCATGTGTTCAAAGCACTTATTTATAAGCTCTCTAGAAGAAGCTTTTAGGGATCAAATAATAATAATAAAATAATTTCTTTAAAGCTACGCTTTAAGTCAACTGTATCTCTATCCATTGCAAAGAGGAAATAAATCACTCAAATAGCCTAAAATAGGCTTTTTCTTGCTTTAGTTAGCATTTTGCGTAAATAGGCTGCTTGGTGATAAGGTATAGCTATGATTTCCTGATTTTTTCTTTAAATACCTACTTTAAAGTCTTAAGTTGTTGATTTAAGAAGCAAGACAGAGTTCTCATGGAGCGCTGCCACCTCAAAATGGTGCCTAACTTATTTAAGTTGTCTTTTTTCTCATTGTCAAAACTTTCATGTGGCAGCACCACTAAAAAAGTGCAAAATTTTGATGTTTTAATTGGATTTTACTTGTCACATTTTAAGACTATCTTCACTACTTTTGTTGTGCTTTTAAAATAACTGTCACCTTTGTTGCATTTTTTGCTTGGCTATGCCATTGAAATAGTGCAATTTTTCTTTATTTCTTTTTTCCTTTGAGTGATGGTAGAGTTTTATTTGGCAATAACCACTCAAAATGTGATTTGGTTAATTTTTTGAGCTATCACATTTCCATAAGTCAATTGCCACTTAAGTAACTTCTTTTAAGGCGGCTTTTCCATTTAAAATTTGTGATTTCTATTTGTTTTCTCTTACCTACATGCTTATTGTGGTTCCA